>CATIWQ010446831.1:0-20829 GCA_949673415.1 Euphorbia schlechtendalii | reverse complement strand
TGAGGCGGAATTAGTCATTGCCACCTATTAAAAATCCTAATCAGTCAGAAGATCTTAAAGAATCCTTATTATACTCGAGGCGGCACAAACAATATTCAAATTACCTATGTTGGTATTTCAAATCTAAATAGCAAGGAGAATAAACAAACAAGAATTCATAACGATTGAATTAACATCTCAGATCTAGCAAGTGCTCTACGCAGGAACAAGCAATTCTGAAAAAAAGGGGAAAAACAAGCAATTCTGGCAAAAAGGGAACAAGCAATTCTGGGGAAATGAGATACAAAATGCAATTCATCTCCAAATGAATTGGTCAAGGCATCAATAGGCAAACAAAAAAGGAAATTAACATCTCTAAATCCAAAGAATAGCAGAGGAGCTAAGCGAAGAACTAACATGGTAGTAATTTTAGCAGAAAGCAACAACAACAAATAGTAGTAAATCAATGATAAAGGCAAAGCAGAAGGATCATATGAGCTTACTTGTACGGGGTGAATGCTTGATTGTAGAAGAAGTTTGCAGGAATGCGCTGAAAGGAAGAGTTGCAAAATGTCGCCAGGAAGGAAAAGTTGCAGAAAATCGCCGGAAGAATTGCGAAAGTGATGAAATGAGAAAGTGGAACCCTTATATATATTTGAAAAGACATATGAGGGGACTCTTTCCTCATGAAGGACACATGCCTGCCTCGCGTTCAAAATTTGAAAAGATGTGAACTTTTCGAAATTGTCGCTCAAGACACGTATGCCCTAGACACGTGTCTCCAATGATAGATCTAGGCACGTGTCTCCAAAGATGAATCCACCTGGACCAGGCGGATCCTAAAATGCAAGCTCCTGAAGAAGCTTTCACACTGATAGGGGGACTTCTGTTAACAAGGTCAAATAATAACAGGCGCGTGCAGGCTACGTGAGACCCTTAAGCAGATTATAACTGCCTGGAGTAGAGAAAGATATTACGATGGGGCTAGGAATGTTACTGCCAATCTAGGCAGATCCCATCCACCCCGAGAGTAAAGCCTCAGTAATTATCCAGGCGGACTGAATCCGCCCTATGTTTGGAAGAAACCAAGTCTTCTCCCAATCTCTAAGAGATGTTCAGGCGGTCACCAAGCTTAGTCAGCTTGTCCGCCTAGACCGACCCTGATGCCTCAGGAGCACAGAGTCCAATTAAGAGTCTAAGTACACAAAAGAGACCTCAATAATTGGAACTCCCAATTCAAATAAACTTTATCTTATCAACAAGATAAAGATTCATTCAAACTAGAACTCTAGATGATTCACTCTTTGGATCAGACTTGGGGACATTCAATGAGTATAAAAGAACCCTTTGGGTCACCATGCAAAGGTACGTATTCTAAATTCACTAAAAAAACTCCCTGCCTCCTCTCTTAAATCTAATCTAACTTAAGCATCGGAGAGGCTATGCTGGTCACACGGCTAGTCCCCCATAGCGACGGTTTTTGTCTTGCAGGAACCACCAGACCACGTAAAAGAGGAGCGTAAGGAGTCAACTTTAGTCAGAGAATTAGCACGTAGAACCACGTTCCAGGCCTACTTTAACATGTAGTAAAAAGGTGAGTCAGGGGTTTCAAGCTATCAAAAATGGAGTTTGAATACAGATTTGAATTTATTAGTTTATAATAAGTTTAGTTAAAATAGCTTTGATTTCAAAGGTTTAGGTTATACAAATGAGATCATGGCTTGCATAAAGATGTTCTTTGTTCCAACTTGTGCTAATGGCTCAATGGGTAATTATTCTACACACTCTCTTCATTTTCAGTCATATACAACCCCAATTTGGTAAAATGACCAGTGTTAGCCCTATTAATTTGGATTAACTTAACTTTGAGAGCCACATTTGTATTGATGATGTACACGTGACATATACAAAGTCATTGCATTACTTTAGGGTGTAAATAATTCACTTTTAGGGAGTATCATATTTGAAAGTTCAATAAGATTAATTGAACTTTTCAAAGATATAACAATGCATTAGATTTCTATTAAACTTGTCTAAAGTGATTTATTTGGCCCCATTAAGTTGAATTAAATGAATTAGATAATCACTTTCATCATAATATATATCCAATTCACTTAGGTGACATGTAGTTCATGAAATGACTATTTCACAAAATAAAATATAATTGATAATTTGTACTCAATCTATCTTAACTATTCCTACATGTTTCACATCTCATGAAATAGCTATTCAATAAAATGGTGGAATAAATAGTCATTGCTTTAAAACTTTTGAATTAATGGGGATAATTAGACTAAATTTAATACACATAATTTATAATGAGTTACATTCTTTCATTTAATTATAGTCAATACTAGGGTTGCTAATGAGCTAAGTAGTTCGCTAACAGTTAAATATCAAACTGGTCAAGGTTCTGCTTGATAAAAGTTCGCGAGCATACTCATATATTATTTTCTATTAGTATAATTTATCATTAAATTCATATATATGCATTTCTATCACTAGGGGTGTGTGGAAACTGGACTAAAATCGAAAATAAAACCGAAATCGAGAAAGTAATCAAACTGAATTGGACTAGATTCATTTATGTTGAACACAACTTAATGATTCCTCACATTATCTTGAGTTTAAAAATTGGTAAAGTAAAATAGGTCAGTACAATTAACTTAGTACTGAGGTTTGAATCTAAGTTATTAAGCAAGAAATTATTTGAACGAGAATGACTCAACATGTTCACCATTTCTTAGATCATAACTCAATTTATGTCTAAGTATTAATTTACTCAATATAGGTCTAAGTAAATAAAATACTCAATATAGATCATAACTCAAGGAAGATGAAAAAAAAAGCCATGCATGCTCTGCTAGGGTTCCACCTTGCCTACCCTAAACCTTGATCTCTGGTTTGTTTTCTGATCTTGAACTCTCTCTTTTCTCATTTATTTTCTATTGTTACTGCTTGTTGTCTTCATCGATGGCGAGTGGTCTACGTTTTCTGGTTCTGATTGTTTTCAAGAAGTAGTGCCTTGAAACCGTTAAATCTTTTCTACCTCTACTTCTGCGAATAACAATCAAGGGTTCTCTTCTTGCCCTCTTCTTGTTCATTTTTTCCATCAACTATGTTGCGATAACCTTCAAGAAACAACTTCTTGAAACGGTCCAGCAACGACGAACATGGTGGGTGATTTTTTCTTCGGCTAATTTTGTAGCCTGCCTTTTTTAAGAGCAGGTTTCGGCAAATTGCCCCAAACCTGTCAGTCAAGCTCCAACATATTTTCCCAAGAAATTTACATATGCGGAGGTAGCATAAGGATCAAATTCTTTTATCTCTAAGCCAAATTCAGCAGTGATTAACGATATGGGGGGATACAAGTCGGTTCGAATTACACAATCTTTGTATGACAATAGGGTTAAGCTATGTGAAAACTCTCTTATTGAGAGGGTTGTGGTCGGTAAAGGCATTGCGGTTGAAGAGCTAAAGGTTCAGTTGAATAAAATTTGGGGTTTCAAGACGTAGTGGAAAATAATTTCCATCTATAGAGGGTACTATCATCTTTTGTTCCCGACAACGGAGATGAAGCAGTTGGTTTGGAGCAAGGGCAGTCTCAATCTAAAGCCAGGTATATTTTGAGTCCAGTCTTGGGTTCCAGATTTTGATCCTAATGCACAGCACAATACTAATGCATAAATTTGGGTGAGACTACTTGGTTTACCATGGGAATACTGCGATTCACAGATTCTTGCAGAAATAACTGGTTGCTTTGGAGTCCTGCTTAGAGTTGACAAAGAAATGATGGAATGTTCATTTGACCATTTTACTAGGGTTTTAGCTGATGTAGATTTATCTACAAATCTGCCAAGTACGGTGGGCATGGAGAGGGAAGGTGCTGAAACCTGGGTTGAATTACAATTTGAGAATGTGCATTCTTTCTATCAGATGTGTATTATCGTTGGTCATATGGCTTACGAATGGAGGCGGTTGCAGAACCCTAACGATGTCAATAAAGTTGTTAAATAAACTAAGAAGAGCGATCATAAGCCAGCGCTGAAAGAGCAGCCGTCCAAGCCAATACAAAATCTCACCCTTCTTACGAGAAGCAAGCCAAGATAGAGAAATTTGGAGGATAGATTGAAGGGGATTGTCCTAGTAGCGATGGTGTTGATCGCAAGGTTTTGACTTTACTAATTTAGAGGGCTTATATTCGGTGATGAAGCCAAAAACATTGTTCCCCACTTCTCTACCAATAAGATTAAAGTTCCAAATGCGAACAGGTGTTGTCAATACCACTTATCTAAATAGAAAAATGGTGACCACTGCAAGTATAAAGTTTCGATGTAGTTTTAAAAGATATCGATCCCACAGGGAAGAGATTCGATTCTAAAGACCAACTAGAGTTATGGGGTAAACGAAAATAGGTAATTTTGATTGGAGGGTTTGGATGATAGACAAATGAATAGATAGCTGTATGAATAGACTAGAGAAGATGTAAAATATATAGATATTCCCTAAGAACAAGTTTAACAGAGAAAAACATGCAAAATCATCAAGAATATTTCGTACACTAAATAACTTCAACAAATACGGTTGTAGACGCCCTAATATTCAATAATTCACCGTAGAGCAACACATGAGATGACTTTTCTAAGTCTAGGGTAAACGAATTATGACACTTATAAGAACCGGGATAACAATATTACTATGCTTAGTATGGGTCGCTTTCACATAGCCATATTTAGCAAGTTACCACTCCAAAAATATTGACTCACTAAACAGGGTTATAATCACAGATCCAGTGATTATACACAATCTTGTTAATCCCGAAATCACTCTTAAAGTTAACTCGAAAGCATATAACTTGATTAATATAAATGACGTAAGAAGAAATACTCATTATGATACAGATATATCAAAAACTTCAAGCTAGAAAGTATAAGCAGAAAACAAAGTAAAGTTGTAATGTATGCAAGTGAAAGCTAAAGTTGATCAAACCATATCCACTCTTTAATGGGAGTCGTCAATTCCTACAATTCCTGCGTCTACTTTGAATTCGGTCTCGACTCGTACAGAACCTCTGCTAGGATGCTATTCTTTGTGGATTTCGAATAAAAGAATGTTGAAGAATGAAAACTTTTATTGATAAGCTCTTTGCAATTACACTCATACAACAAATGCTAGAATTTGTGTAGAAATATAGTGATCGAAATAGGAATCAAATCACTTATACATTTTTCTCGGTAAGACTTTGAACGTAGCGAAATCTAGATATTTTTACTCTCTATCTATATACGTATACTATAATTCAATGCCTTCTATTCATGCCAAAACACCATATGTCATGAAATTGACTAGTATTGAACCCTATTTATAGAGTGTGAAGGGTTGCGTCTATCCGAACGAAAAGTAGTGTCCATTGGTGAAGAGTTGCATCACTTCAATATGATTGGATGTAAAGATTCATCCTCATCCACAATGGAAAGGCACCTTTTCATGATTGGTTGACTTCCAAAAGGTGCCTTTTCGGTTGGTAGTTGATGGCGGTTGATCGTTGATATCTGGCGGTTGGTAGTTGATAAGAGATAACAAATAACCGTCACAAGTCGCGATCGTGAATTACATGTTGCGATGGTGACAAATGGTTGACAACTTTCTGTTTTGAAGAATAACAAGTCGCGATCGTGAATGGGTGTCACGAACGTGAGTTACGATTTTCTTCAAAATTCTTCTTGAAACTTTACTGATCTTCAACAACTTTGATCCTAAGCCAAATCCTTGTGTTCCACGCATCTTTTTGCACCTTTTTTACATAGAATTTCACTTGTGATCATTTTACTCCCAAGATTTACCTAGTTTCTGCATTTGCATAAAAAACAACTACATACCACGTGAAATATTTTATATGAAGTATAAAATGAAATAAAACCATACCATTTTATGATTGAAAATGTCATGATAATAAGTGTAAATATACACTTATCACACCCCCACACTTAACTTTTACCTTGTCCTCAAGGTAAACACAACAGAAGTGTATAAAATAGTATTCAAGTTCGTACCTCATTTAGCGAAAAAACTATCGTAGTGAGTACCACATTCCCACATTACATAAAATTCAAGTAAAATTTCAAAATTTCCCACAAATTAGTAATGTGCAATTTATATAGTTCAGTTGCATACCTTTGCTCTTAATGGAGGGTCAATCGAATTGCATCTTCATATAAGCGTTATATGCTCACTCGAAAATTTCCTTCTCTCAAGTATAGTATAAAGTATAAAGGATAAAGAGAGCACACTTTGGAAAGTTTGATCTCAAGGAATTTTTAGGTAACCTAGGATGTTAAAAACACTCTTAGTGGTTGCATTTTATGCTCCATACCACTCTCCCCTTTTTTAGTGGTTGCATTTTATGCTCCATACCACTTTCTCTCGTTTTTTTTCTTTTAAGCATATGTTTTTGAAGTACAGATTTGTACTTTACACCCATTTTTCATTCTATGCTACTTTTTCTTTTTTTTTCACTCATTGAATGGTTGCAGTTTCTGCTGTGTACCATTCCTCACCTTTTGCATAACTCATTGGTTATCCTCTCTTTCTTTTAATTTTAGTCTCTCAATAACCTCATCCTTTATTGATCACTTTTAAAGTATTATAGCTATAGTTTCCCAACACTTTAGACACACTCAATACTTATAGGACGTAATCGAGAAATGCATATAAAACTCATAGTAAGAACACTACTAGATATTACTCCACTTAAAAATTATCGGTAGCATTAAACTAAAAGTATATAACTTATACTAATTCATGTTGCATTGAAATATATATAGAAACTTACTTGGAATGCTGCTCTTGAATGTTACTCACAACTCATCCTTGCCAAATGCTAAATGTTGTGCTAACGCTCACCCTCTCAACGTGTGGTCATACTCGAAACACTTTGTTCAAAAATACACTAACATCAAACTTGAAATACCGAACACTCACAATAACCTTGGAACATATGTTAGTATAGTATAGGTATGGGTAGTGTATAAATAACACAAAAATCAAGAAAAATTTTCAAATTCTTCGATTTTTTAACTTTATTTAATTTTTTTTATTTTTGGGATTTTGCAATTGCCCCTACACTAAAGAACACAATGTCCTCATTGTGAGAGACTTTATTAAAAATTGAAAACTAAATTAATCACACACAATTGAAAAGAAAATAAAAGAAAGAAATTGAACCCGTTTTAATCATCCGAACTTGAATCTGGAGGACTCGGAGAGATATCCAAATTCTTCATTCTGAAGTATGTATTCAACTTGCGGTTCAAAGAAATGTTGCATTTCATTTGTTGATGAACATCTTGCTGTATGGAGGTTATGTCTAGGCATGCTTGATCGACATCTTTGACAAACTTTCCTCTCTAAGTATCATGTGTACTCCCGGAGACTTATCTTGATCCACTACTTCCTATTTGGACTTCTTCATTATCTTCATCATTTTGATTTTCACGAGAAGTAGATCCTTCTATCGATCTTAGCTTCCTTACCCTTACCCCATACGATAGAAACATAAATTTTCCTTCGTCTTCTTTGACTAATCCTGTTCTCTTCATATATACTCCTCACATAAAGTTAAATTTTTCTCTTGGATTATATTGATATGATAGTTGGTTCTTCACCCCCAAAATAATTTCGCAAATTGTATTTGCACCTCCAACTCTAGCCTTTTTATTTGTAGTAAGACTAGTGATGGACTCCAAAATATACATCGAAAACTTTGGCCGTAATTGCAAAATCGCGCACTCCAATATTACCAAGTCTTTCATCGACACTTTAGTAGTTTCGTGTCGGAAGAAAAGACTTTGAGAAATAAACTTGTGAAGGTAGAGAAGACTATTACTCTGAATGTTTTTTATGGACGAGTTTTTGACATCGTATTGATCCAATCCCGTTAACTCAGTCCAAACACTCATTAAATCATAATCTTCTTCCTTTTCAATCTCTTCATAAGTTTCTCCCAAATTAAACCACTTAATCAAATCCATTAAAGTAAACTTATACTCCTCTCCTCCATTCCTGAATTTCCTTTTCAAAAAGTTCCCATCCTCCACAACAGTAACCAAAAACTCGGGGACCCATCCCTCGATAAACAAAAAATACATATTCGCAAATTTTTCCAATCCAAATAACGAAAAATCCTCTTCTACTACCTCATGAATCCCAACATCAATAGCAAAAGTAGGATCGTAGAAAAGTGTATTTTGGAAGTCAAAGTCTTTGATCTTCAAGTATCTTTCAACTTCTTCACCATAAATTGGAAAAGGGCATCCATTCTTATTTTGTTGGTTGACCAATTTGTTCTTTCCCTTTGTTGCTGCATATTTCTTGGGAACCATTGAATTCAAGAAAGAAAGATTTGTGTTTGATTTGGAAAAACAGAGAAAACTTGTTTGCAAGAGATTGTATTTGTGTAAAAGAGTGATTGATTTGTGAAAATCACTTAGGAAAGTAGTTATATATAGGAAATTGGGTAATTATGGCTATTTCAACGAATATATACAAATATAACAATTAGAAAATAGAGCTGTTATAGCAATAACTGCTGTGAAATTGAACCAGTCGCAATTGTAACTTTCTCCATACAGAAACAGAAAGTTTTGACAACCTAATTCACGAGCGCGATACAAGTCACTGTCATGATATATTTAAAATCCAAAATCTTTTTCACTTTTCTTTTATTTCTAAAACCACACAAACTTAAAATGCACACACAAATCATTTTATTTTCTGCTCTTACCAAATCGTTCTATTTCTGGTCGAAAGACGATGAACTTTTTCCCAAACTACTCGTACTTGGCATGCACATGCTAGAAAGAAAACTCAATGAATAAGCAAGAAAAATATATTAATAACAAAATATAAACACTCAAAAACTAAAAAAATAAAAATAAATCTAATTGACATATACTATAAATATAATTGCCCGTTCTCTGGTAATTCGATCTCTAGAACGCACTTGCCTTCCCCGGCAACGGTGCCAAAAACTTGATCGCAATGTTTTGAATAAACTAATTTAGAGGGCTTATCTAAAAGTTCTCTACCGATAAGATAAAAGTTCAAAATAAGAACATGTGTTGTCAATATCGCTTATCTAAATAGAAAAATGGTGACCACTGCAAGTATACAGTTTCGATGTAGTTTTAAAAGATATCAATCACACAGGGAAATGATTCGGTTCTAAAGACCAACTAGAGTTATGGGGTAAACGAAAATAGGTAATTTTGATTGGAGGGGTTTGGATGATAGACAGATGAATAGATAGATGTATGAACAGGCTAGACAAGATGTAAATTATATAGATATTCCCTAAGAACAAGTTTAACAGAGAAAAACATGCAAAATCATCAAGAATATTTCGTACACTAAATAAATTCAACAAATACGGTTCTAGAAACCCTAATATTCAATAATTCATCGCAGAGCAACACATGAGATGACTTTTCTAAGTCTAGAGTAAACAAATTATGACACTTATAAGAACATAGATAACAATATTATTATGCTTAGTACGGGTCGCTCTCACATAGTCATATTTAGCAAGTTACCACTCCAAAAATATTGGTTACTAAACAGCGTTATAATCACAGATCCAGTGATTATACACAATCTTGTTAATCCCGAAATCACTCTTAAAGTTAACTCGAAAGCATATAACTTGATTAATATAAATGACGCATGACAAAATACTGGTTATAACACATAGACATATCATAAACTTCGAAATAAAAAGTATAAGTAGAAAACAAAGTAAAGTTGTAAGGTATGCAAGTGAAAGCTAAAGTTGATCAAACCGTATCCACTCTTTAATGGGAGTCGTCAATTCCCACAATTCCTACGTCTACTTTGAAATCGGTCTCGACTCGTACAGAACCTCCGCTAGGATGGTATTCTTTATGAATTTTGAATAAAAGAATGTTGAAGAACGAAAACTTTTATTCGATTCCTATGTGTAGAAATATAGTGATTGAAATAGGAATCAAATCACTTATACATTTTTCTCGCTAAGACTTTGAACGTAACGAAATCTAGATATTTTCACTCTCTATCTCTACATGCATACTATCATTCAATGCCTTCTATTCATGCCAAAACACCATATGTCACGAAATTGACTAGTCTTGAACCCTATTTATAGAGTGTGAAAGGTTGCGTTTATCCAAATGATGAGTCGTATCCATTGGCGAAGAGTTGCATAGCTTCAATATGATTGGATGCAAAGATTCATCCTCATCTACAATGGAAAGGCACCTTTTCATGATTGGTTTACTTCCAAAAGGTGTCTCTTCGGTTGGCAGTTGATGGTAGTTGATGGTGGTTGGTAGTTGATAAGAGATAACAAATAACCGTCACAAGTCGTGACCGTGAATTAAATTTCACGATCATGACTAATGGTTGACAACTTTCTATTTTGAAGAATAACAAGTTGCGACCATGAATGGGTGTCACGATCGTGAATTGCGATTTTCTTCAAAGTTCTTTTTGCAACTTTACTGATCTTCGATAGCTTCGATCCTAAACCAAATCCTTGTGTTCCACACATCTTTTTGCACCTTTTTCACTCTTTTCACATAGAATTCCACTTTTGATCATTTTACTCCCAAGATTTACCTAGTTTCTGTATTTGCATCAAAAACAGCTACACTATTACAGAATTGGCCTTTTGGATTGCTTCATTTGGATTGGTTTTCATAAAATCGATCCAAATGGTTATCAGTTGTATCAATTTTCGCATAACCGATCCGAATACTTAGGTTAAAAGAAGACTTTTCATATTTTTTTATAGATAATATAAATTAATAAGTATTTCCATCGGTTTTAAATTAAAACCAATGGAAATGTATACTGTAGCATTTCCATCAGTTTTACCCAAATAGATGGAAATGCCTAATAGATCAAAGGAAAAGCCCAAACCTCTTGGACGCAGCAATTGCAACTTAAAAATTTTTGGGAGTGATTAATTGGGTAATTAAAAAAATAGAAATAAAACCCCAAAACGCAAAGTGTTGAGCCAACGGAAAGCCCCTCTCCATCACTTCATTTATCTCGCTCGCCTAGAACCCTCTGCATCTTTCTCATCCAACCTAAAGCTTCGGCCAGAGAATATCAAGATTTCAACCAACGAAATAAGGTAATTTTCTTGTTCCTTTTGCACTTGGTGCTCAATTACTAAACAACTCTCACTTACTCTAATCTTAAATCCTAATCTTACATCCTTTGTAATTAATGTAAATCAATAGTGTATTAAGGTTACAAAGACTAATAGTGTTGAGATTTCAAGTGGGTTAGCTTTACTTTGAGGTAAAGCGCAATCCTTTTGTTTCGTTTTTTTTAGTCTATGTGAATCGCTCCCTCATTCTTGTATGAATCCTATTCCTCTGCATCTGTTTCATTTTTAAACTTCTTTTCTCATTCCTTTTATTCCTAAACTTGCCCATATTCATTTTGTTCTTTTGAATTATTACACATAAGAATTCGTAGGTAATGTTTTCTGACATGAGATGACTTGTATATATCATAATTTGAAATCAAATTGAGTACATGCCAAAACTAGTTTGATTTACGAAGTAATTATTGTTTAATTTGAATCTTAATTAGGTTGGTTGATTACTTGTCAAAGAAAGCCATCTGAGGGATTCTATATCAGATCGGGAATAACAGGGATTCCTCCTGTTATTGCTCTTTCACATACTAGAAGCATTTGTGCTAAGCATAAGGTTTGACTCTATTGCTCATTATTTGAATCAATTGATTCAGAGTCTAATTGCTTCCATTATTCACTAATTTTGTTTTTTTAGGGTCAAATACACAAATGGTTAGGGCCATAAAAAATTAAAAATATATAAATTTGAGCCACAAATCTTGTTTTAGTGTTATTGAAGTCATAAAATTGACATTTTGGTTAGACTAGGAAAGAAATAATGTTGACTTTCCAATCTTAATTTCTTATCCTGTTGTAGAAAAGTTTTATTTTACACGATTTACTTGTATATCACATAGCATTCTTAATTATTTGACAGAGCTTTTCTAACATATATGAGCTTAGCTTTTGAGTCTCTTATGAGGTAATATGTGGAATTTATAATGAGACTATAATTTTAAAAAATTACAGAGGTCAAAGGAATTTAGGTCTCTTGAGAAAGAATATGGTAACTTTGACATTCCAATTCCAGTGCTAATAGAAATAGAATGGGTAGAAGAGAATAGGAGATGAAAAGAAAAGAGAAAGAGAGTTTAGAGAGAGATAGAGAAAGTAGAGAGAAATGTGAGAAGTTTCTTGTGTTTGTTTAGATGCTTAACTTGGTTTACAACTGCACACTTTATAGTAGATACTGTGACTAACAGATTTACTAGAATAATAGATTAGAGTAACTGCCTTGCTAGTTGCAACCTAATTTTTACACTCTTAAGTAATCTAAGATACTAAAAGATACACACATTTATAAAGAATCAATTCTCATAACAACACATAACTAAAGAGCATCTGCTCATTTCATTGAAGAGCATGTGTTGATTACTTCTTAAGCTATGATCATGACAATACCCTCCCCTTTAAACAATTCTTGTCCTTGAGAATGACATTGGATAGTTGATGAAATATTGCAGAGGAGCACCTATTATTTATCTCAATCTTTAGTGGCTTATCATTAAGAGTTCTTGGACCCGAAGTTTCCCTTCCCTCTATCAAATGGGAAGAAATTCTAACCACAATCAGCTCTCATGTTATAAGGGGAGGTAGTTTGAATTAAAATAGTTGACATCATTCCTTTATCAAATGGAAATAAGTATTGGCAATCAATCTATCCTGTTACAAAAAGAAGAGCAGTAGAGGCATTACACTTCATTCCCTCTAGCTCATTTTAAAGCTCAATTGTTTCACTAAAATTACTGAATTGGACTGTATAGCTTGGATCTGGAACTTCAATGTGTCAGAATCAAATGGTTTCTACATAAAAATGTTGATTTTGCCTCAAATTCTTGAAGGGTGATCTCCTTGTTGGACCGCCACACTTCCCGCTCTGATTCAAATCCAGAAGAAGATTTCATAATGGATGAAGAAGCATCGCCAGAATTTCTTTCTTCAAATTCTTTTTAGGATTTTCATTAAACAGTTAGAGTGCACCATTTTCTGCTGCTTGTTCAAAATCTAACTGAAGTTCTTTGAAACCCACTTGAGTGTGACTCCAGATTTAGCATATTACCTTCAATTTTCTTTTCTGATATTTCATCAAGCAGCTTGTGTATAACTAAGGAAGGATTAAAATTACCTTGGAGCTCATTTCCTACTTTACCTAAGATCTTGAAGCTAGTCTTTCATTTCAGTAGATTCTTTTATATTTCGAATACCATCAGACTCCTAAGGTTCATCTTGAATCTTTAATTGGCAATAATTGTCATAGATGTTTTGACCATTGAATGAATTATGGCTATCATAGCTTCTATCGAAGACTGATAGTAAATCAGTGCTCCCAAATATGTATTTAGATTCTGAATTACAATATTATCCATTGAACCATAGTGAAAATACCTGATTAAGAACATTCTATGTAATGTGTTGCTTTAGGTCTTCCTATGTAGTTGGATGAATCAGAATTTGTACTATTACCTATAGCACAAATTCATTGTTTAGAGACAAATCTCGTGGACTAAACTGGAGAAGAAGATGGAAAAAAATCCCTAATTAATCCTCTAATCGATTATAAGAAGCTTTGATCTCATATCGTATCAAAGTTCTTCCGCTAAATTTTGTGCATTTTCTACATCTGAACTTGAAATGAACACAACCGAGTCACAGTTTCTTTAATTCTGGCAGAATCACTTGTTATATACAGTTATGATTTTACATAATTTAGTTTCATTTGGTTTTTTTCAACACATTGATATCGGATTCTGATGAGTTTCTTGAAAAAATTGGATTCATTAATCCAACTTTAGTATCATCAACAATGTAGAGTTCTCAAAGCAAGAATTCTAGTTTGGAGTACCTTGAAAAAACCATTACAAATAACTCAAAGAAGTTCTTCATTTTGTTACCATACCACGAAGAGTAACATTCCATTTCATATATTTTTATTTCAAATATTATATATAATATATGTTTTCAATATAACCTCTAAATTTTGAACTTTTTGTTGTAGTTTACACTGGATTCTTCTATTGATATGTATGGAGAGGCATCAAAAAAAGCGAGCAAAGGAAGCTGCACCACCATCATTTCAATATATCAGTGGAAAGGTATTATTTTCTCTTTGAATTGTGGAATTCATGCTCTTTTGTTTGGGTTTATCATAATAACATACTTATTTTTTAGTTTAAATTTAAGATTTTAGTGTTTGAAGCTCCCAAAATCTACATAATGTGCATAATGTGGCTACTTTGTGATGCGCTTCATATATGACATAATCAATATCATGTTGATGCTGAGGTATACTCATTAAACTCTTGAATTAGTTTATTTAGGTGTATAAATATATATTTTTATGGTAGTTTGGTATGTATGATAATCTTATATTGATCCATTTGTTATTTATTATTTTTATTGATTATAGTTTTTTGAAAGAACCACTACCTATAGCCTCCAGGAGTTAAATAAGGTTCGAGATATATTTGCATCTTATATTATCCATTTTTTGAATAAGTAAGTTGGGTTGTATTTTTGTATGTTTATTGGTTGACAATTGAAGTAGGAAGTTTTGTTTTTTTATGATTTTGAGAATTATTTATGGAATTGTTATTATACATGTGCTTTTAAGAATATTATGTGAATATATTTCATTGAGCTTTGTTGTCTGGATTGAGAATGATGTTTGTAATTATACCAACTATTTTATTATGATTGAAGATTGGAATTTTGAATTTATTTTATGTATATTTAGATGATTTGTAAGAATTGTTGTACGAGAAAAAATTACAGTGAATGGTGATTTGAAAATATTACAGATGAAAAAGTTTCGGTTATATAAACTTAAAAATTAATAAATAGCAATTGGATCGGTTTTGTAGTAAACTGATCCAAATATAGTGCTCATTTTCCGCTCTTTTTCCACCAATGCCTTCAACCAATTGGGTCAGTTTCGGGTTTTAAAAACCTATCCAATTGGTTCACTAATTAGATCGGTTCTAAAACTGATGCAAATGGCATTGGGCTTTTGGATCAGCGGTTGTTGGTTCGGTAAGAAACTGATCCAAATGATAAAATTTAACCGATCCAAAAGGTCATTTTTGTACTAGTTACCACGTGAAATATTTTATATAAAGTATAAAATGAAACAAAACCATATTGTTTTATGATTGAAAATGTCATGATAATAAGTGTAAATATACACTTATCAAGTGTTTCGCAACATTGAGAGTAATCTTCAAAAGGAGACTATGAAGTCTATGTTGGTTGATATGGATAGGTCATCCACCGAGTATAAGAGCAACGATAATAGGGTTGTTTGTGGCAGTGCAAATGCAGATTTGGAGCTAATTCTTAATAGGCAAGGGGAGAAAGAATTCTTGGTTTATAACCCGGTTGGTATTAATCTCATGATAGACCTGTCCCATTTTAGCTCGACATCGGCACCATCTAATAATGCTAAATCTATCATAGTTCATGAGCATTGGGGGGACATGGTGGATGAAGAGGAGCAGCCATGGGAAATGGTAAAATACAGAGGATGCAAGAGCAAAAGTGTGAACAACCGACATTTTTTTATTCTTTAGCTTCTAGTGGACGTCATCAATCGCATACTTTACGATCACCTTCCCTGAGGTATTCCAAATGATAGTTCTTTATTGGAATTGTCGAGGTCTTCAAAATTAAAATACGAGGTCGTATGTTCCAAATTGTGTTCGGGAGCATAAGCCTTTAATTTTATGTTCGGTGGAACCTATGGTTACTTATGCTAGGATTAAGGCTTCTTTTTGGAGAAGTATTAGATTTAATTTATTGGTTATGGATGATAAAGCGATGCCCTCTATGTGGATTTTTAAATCAGTTTCATGTGATATAAATGCTACAATGAAATTTGCAACAGATCAAGCGATTGGTGTACATGTCATGGCTAGTGGTATTGATTTTAATATTGGTTTTGTTCACGGTAGTGTTCATACCATGTCACGAGTTAGTTTGTATGATTTTATAAATGCGGCTGTTAACACAGTTGATGATAAGTGGCTTTGGATCGGTGATTTTAATGCGGTTTAGGGTGCTCATGAGAAGCGAGGGAATTCGTTAGTACAACTTTCATGTAGTGATTTTCGATCTTGCTTGGATGAGTCAGGTCTTATAGATGTGATAACTCTAGGCCTGTTGTTTACTTGGTTCAATGGTAGAAGATGTTAGGCCAGGGTCAATTACCGTCTTGATAGAGTGCTTGTGACTTCGGAATTGGCATTGCTACGTTCTTACAAATGTTCGGTGTTGGCAAGGAATTTTTTGGATCATCCCCCGCTGCTATTTGAGGGGATATTAGTTCAACCAAAAGTCTCGAGGTTTAGATTCCAGTCAATGTGGATGAAGCATTCAACTTTGGAAAGGGTTATAATTGATCATTGGAATTCAAACTTTCCAAGGCTTCCACCGGCGTGGCTGCTTATACATAAACTTAAAACTCTTCATCCGATTTTGCGAGCTTTGAATAAAGATGTTTTTGGCAATTTGGAGGCTAATATTGAAAGAAGCTAGGAATCATTGTTGCTATTTCAAACGCAACTCTCAACTCACGACATCAATGAAGATTTGAGTAAAGAGGAATTTAATACACATGCCCAGTTGGACCTTCATATCCGGTAACGAGAAATTTACCATCGAGAGAGAAGTGGGATCTGTTGGCTTAAGGAGGGTGATCGGAATTCGAGTTTCTTTCACAGGGTGGTGAGTGTGCGGTGGTCAATGGGGGAAATTCGCCCGATGATAGTTGACTGTGATATTTCTACCGACTTTGAGGTTATTTCTGCTTACATAATTCGGTATTATGAGGGGTTATTTTATCATGATAACAGTGTGGAGGTTAGCAAAAGCTTGATTGATTCGGTTGTTCATAAGTTAGTTACTAATACCTAAAATGATAGCTTAATTGAGTTACTAACAGTTGATTTCATTAAGGAAGTCTTCTTTGGAATGGATGGCCAAAGTGTTATGGGTTCGAATGGTTTTATGAGAGTTTTCTTTCAAAAGTATTGGTCTTTAGTAGGTGAGGACGTTTGCAAAGTGGTCAAGAAATTTTTTGAAGTGGTTTACATGTTATCAAGGTTGAATTCGAGTATTATGGTTCTTTTGCCTAAGGTGGAGGGGCTGTTAGGGTGGAGGATTTTCAGTCAATTGTGATAATTTTGTGATTAAAATTATTAAGAAGATCTTAGCTGATCGTTTGGGGATTGTTGCTAGCCGTATTGTATCCAAAAATCAATATGGTTTCATTCGTGGTCGCAATATTCATGATAGCATTATGATAGCATCAAAAGGTGTTAATATGCTTAGCAAGAAGTGACATGGGGGAAACTTAGTGATGAAGATTGATATCAAGAAGGTTTTCGATTCCATTGATTGGGATTTTTTAATGGTGATTCTTGATTCGTTCGGATTTTCAAGTGTTTTTATTTCTTGGATTCTTGGTATTCTCAAGTCAGATAAAAGAATATCGGTTCTTACACCTGCCAGTTCCCAAGGTTATTTCTCTTGCTCGCGTGGGGTGTGTCAAGGTGATCTATTTTCTCCTTTGTAATTTAGGATTGGTGAAGATTTTTTCAGTAGATTGCTGAATATGTTAGTGAAATCGAGAGTATTTTCGTGCATGAATTACACACTTAATATAGCCTTCCCTTCACATATGCTCTATGCAGATGATATTTGCTTTTAAGGATAGCAAGCATGGTTGATATGGCTATCATTAGGGATACTATTGAGCAATATGGCAAAGCCTTGGGCCAACGGATTAATTAGGAAAAGTCTTGTGCATTTTTTTGTGCATCGGTTAGTAATGCTAAGGCTGCTCATTTAGCATGTGTTATGGGCATTAAGCATGGAGATTTTTCTTTCATTTACCTTGGTGTGCTGCTATTTTGGGGCACTCTGAAGTCTCATCATTTAAGGCCAATCTTACACAAGACGTTGAACAAGTTCGTGGGTTGGATGGGGAGTTGTTTGTCGATGGTGGGCAGAGTTGTTCTAGTTGAGACAATTTATGGCATTTTATTACACTCTTTTTCCATTTATAAATGGCCACCCGCGTTGTTTAATGTTCTTGAGAGGGCTATCCAAAAATTCGTTTGGACGGGGTCCGTTGAAAAGCGTAAACATGTTGTTGCAACATAGGATGTTTGTACTAAACCAAAGGTGGCGGGTGGTCTCGGGCTAAAGCGGATTGGCACTGTCAACATTTCTCTACTTGCTAAATTTGCATGGTGGCTTATTTCAAGTAAGGAATATTGTTTTGCTTTCCTACGTAAACATTTTACCAAGAATGATGTGGCACAAACTTGGCTTGTTAACTCTAGCTTTTGGTGCTCAATTCAGTTAATTTATGACTCTCTTCTTATGCATATTAAATGGCTCATTATTCAAAAAACAAATTTGAATTTTTAGAATTCAAATTGGATCACACCGATGGTAGCAGAGCAATTGGGGCTTAGCCTAGTTGATAGCATAAATCGAAGAAGAAACGTGGCAGATTTCTTACACGTTGATGGCTGGTTAGATTTGCTGTTGGATTTTAATCAAACTCTTACGGATAGAGTGCGTACTTGTGCTAGGACGACTGAAGTAGAGGACTTTTATGTTTGGTATCCTTCGACTTGTGGCACATTAATGGCAAAATTATACCACAAATGGTTGCAAGGTGAGTGTCACGAAGATTATATTTTGAAATATATTTGGTATCCATCCATCGCTCCATCACATTCGATTACTTGTTGGAAAGCGGTTAGAGGTTGCATTTCAACGCATGATGTTTTGCAATGGAGAGGTATTGCTATTGTACCGGTTTGCACCCTTTAGCTTTGAATCAAGGGAACAGCTCTTCGTGGGCTGCGTCTTTTCCAAACAACTATGGGAAATCGTTCAGCTAATTTTCGGCAGGCGCATTGATACTATGGTAAACATTTAGACTTTGTTCTCATCAGCCCTGATCTACCAATTCCGCCCTCAAGTCCAAATTCTTTGGGTCTTGGCCATGGTAAAAGTAATTTGGTTAAATCCAAATTCTTTAGATGTAATGCCATTTTTTAGAGTGAGAGGTCATCGATCCATCTTGCCTTGCTGCGTCTTTGGGCCATGATTCGTAGGACAGTTTGGGTTGGGTTTTATTAGGAATTCAACCATGGAGTAGAATATAAAGACTAATTTGGGGTTGCACCCAAGGCGGCTTAAAGCTCCAAAGATTTTACCAGTAAAATGGATTCCACCTTCTCCAAATTGGATCAAGGTCAACACTGATGCATCTTCAATTGGATCCCCTTGCAATTCAGGGTCTGGTGGGATTTTTCAGGATCACTAATGCAAGGCCATTTATTTCTTTTCTTTTCCTATGGACTCTTTTATTGTAAAATTGAAGGCGATAATTCATGTGGTGGATGTTGCAACTACGAATGACTGGAGTAATCTTTGGTAGGAGAGTGATTCGAGTTATGTGGTAGGAGCTTCTCAGACAGAGATGTTGCGGGTATCGTGGATTCTTTGATAGGACTGGCGTAGATGTTTGAACTCTTTAGATGGTGATAAGTGCATAATTACACTTATTATCTTGATATTTTCAATCATAAAAAGATGTGGTTTAGAGTCATTTTATACTTCATATAAAAGATTTCACGTGGTATGTAGTTTTTTATGCAAGTGCAGAAACTAGGTGAATCTTGGGAGTGAAATGATTAAAGATGGAATTTTATGCAAAAAGAGAAAAAAATGTGCAAAAAGATGTGTGGAACGCAAGGAATTGGCTTAGGATCGAAGTTGTCAAAGATCGATAAAGTTGCAAAGAAGAATCATGAAGAAAAGAGCATGTCACGTTCGTGATACCTACTCACAGTCATGACTTGTCATTTCTCACAAACAGAAAGTTACCAACCAATGTTCACGATCGCGACATGTATGTCATGCTCACGACTTGTGATTGTTTTGGATAACTCTTCTGAACTTCCAATCGCCGGATAAGAACGATCAACTGCCATCAACTGCCACAAACTGTCAAATGAAAAAAAACCTTTTGGGGATAATGAAGCCATGAAAAGGTGCCTATCCATTGATGATAAGGATGAATTCTTGCATCCAATCACATTGAAGATGATGCATCTCTTCACCAATGGACACGACTCTTCGTTTAGACAAACGCAACCCTTCGCACTCTATATATAGAGTTCCAAACCAACCAATTCCGTGGGTGAATGATGCATGGGGAATAGATGAAGAAAATGTGTATGATATAGATAGAGAGTGAAAGTTATAGATTTCGCTAGTTTAAAGTGTTAGAGATAAAAATGTACAAGTGATTCGATTCTTGTTTCGATCACTAGATTTCTCCACATATTCGAGTGATTGTTGTATGAGTGTAATTGCAAAGCACTTATCAATAAAAGTTTCTATTCTTCAACATTCATTTGTTCAATATTCACAACGAATAGCATCGTAGCGGAGGTTCTGTACAAGTCGAGACCGAATTCAAAGTAGAGGCAGGTATTGCAGGAATTTACGACTCCCATTAAAAGAGTGAATGTTTGATCAACTTTAGCTTTCACTTGCATACCTTACAACTTTACTTTGTTTTCTACTTATACTTTCTAATTTGAAGTTTATGATATGTCTATGTGTCATAACGAGTATTTCGTCTT
>CATIWQ010446733.1:0-17429 GCA_949673415.1 Euphorbia schlechtendalii | reverse complement strand
GGCATTTTTAGGTAACCTAGGATGCTAAAAACACTCACAGTGGTTGCATTTTATGCTCCATACCACTCTCCCCTTTTTTCAATGGTTGCATTTTATGCTCCATACCACTCTCTCATTTTTTTCTTTTAAGCATATGTTTTTAAAGTACTTTGTACTTTGCACCCATTTTTTGTGCTATGCTTTCTTTTCTTATTTTTCAATGAATGGTTACAATTTCTACTCCGTACCATTCCTCACCTTTTGCATAAATCATATGTTATCCTCTCTTTCTTTTGATTTTTCACTTAATACCCTCATCTTTTATTGATCAAATTCAATGTATTATGGTTGTAGTTTCCCTACACTTTAAACACACTTAATACTTATAGGACCTATTCGAGATTTGCATATAAAACTCATAGTAAGAATACCATTAGATATTACTCCACTTAAACTTATCGAAAGCATTAAACTAAAACTATATAACTTATACTAATTCATGTTGCATTGAAGTATAAATCGAAACTTACTTGGAATGTTGCTGTTGAATGTTACTCACCACTCATCCTTGCCAAATTGATAAATGTTGTGCACTAACATCAAACTTGTAATACCTAACACTCAAAATAACCTTGGACAATTGTAAGTAAAGTATAAGACATGATAATGTATTAATTGACATGAAAATCAATAAAAATTTTCAAATTCTTCGATTTTTTAATTTTATTCAATTTTTTGGATTTTTTTTACAAATGCCCCCCACACTAAAGAACACAATGTCCTTATTGAGAGAGATTTTTATTAAAAATGAAAAACTAAACAAACAACTAACTAGTCTAAAAATTTTAAAAAGAAAAGTAAGAAAAGAGTAAACCTGTTTGTTGTGAAGGAGAATCCAGGCCCATGTTGTGATCGGGATGGCCTGTCGTGATCGTGATTTCCTTTAAAACAAAAATAGATTGTTTTGTTGTATAACTTCACAAGCGGGATCTATAGTCGCGATCGTGATCTTCTTCAATTTTTCAAATTCTTCAAAGTTTTAGACTTTTTACCTAGAAAAACTTAGAAAACAAACGTATTAAATATAATTGCCTTCCCTAGATAATTCGATCTCTAGAACGCACTTGCCTTTCCCTGTAAATATCTTCAGAACGCGATTGCCTTCCCCGGCAACGTTGTAAAAAACTTTTTCTCAACTTTTCTACTAATAAGTTTAATAACTTTTACGCAAAGAGTTTGGCTAAATATCAATGGTGCCAAAAACTTGTTCACGTGAAATATAGGTGTTATCAATACCCCTTATCAGATAGAAAAATGATGATAACTGCAAGTATACAGTTGCGATGTAGTTCTCTAAAGATCAAATAGGGAAAAAGGATAAAGAAAATAATATGTATTGATACGTTTGCATAGGAGGGTTAGAATGAAGAATGAGGGAATATAGGTATGAAAGATTAGAGAATCTAAATTTATAGATTTTCCCTATGAAATAAGCATAGCAGAGAAAACATACAAGTTCAACAAAGACATTATGACTCACTAAACTAATCTAACAGACTCAGTTCAAAAAATTCAGATGTTCAATGATTCGTCGTAGAGCAACACATGAAATAACTTTTCTAAACCTAGCGCAAACAAAATAAGACAATTATGAAAACCTGGACAACATAAATACTATGCTTAGAATGGGTTACTCTCACATAGCCACATTTAGCAACTTACCATTAAAAAAATGTTGGCTCACTAAACAGCGTTATATCACAGATCCAGTGATTATACATGATATTGTTAACCCCGAAACTACTCTTAAAATTAACTCCAACGCATATAACTAGATTAACATAGAAGACTTAGCATGAAATATGCGTTATGACACATAGACATATCATAAACATTGAAATAGAAAGTATAAGTAGAAAGCAAAGTAAAGTTGTAAGGTATGCAAGTGAAAGCTAAAATTGATCAAACCATATCCAATCTTTAATGGGAGTCGTCAATTCCTGCAATTCTTATGTCTGCTTTGAATTCAGTCTCGGCCCGTACAGAACCTCCGCTAGAATGCTATTCTTTGCGAATATCGAACAAATGAATATTGAAGAACGAAAACTTTTATTGATAAGTGATTTGCAAGTACACTTATACAATAATGGCTTCGAGAATATAGAGAAATCTAGTGATTGAAACAAGGATTCGAATCACTTAAACATTTTCTTGCTAACACTTAAGAACGTAGCGACTTTATCTACACACACACACACACACTATATCTCTCTCTCACTTTTTCCACTCTATGCCACACTAATCCACTATACTTCTTGAATGCATGAAATTGAAGAGGATTGGAGCCCTATTTATAGAGTTCGAAGGGTTGCGTCTATCCAAATGAAAGGTTGTGTCCATTGGTGAAAGATTGCATCTCTCCATTGTGATTGGTTGAGAAGCTTTGATATAATCCACAATTGATAAGCACCTTTTCATGATTTGTTAACTCTTGATAGGTGTCTGATCGTTGGTAGTTGATGGCGGTTGATCAGGCTTATCTGGCAGTTGTTAGTTAAAAAGATAATACCAGAAAACCATCCATGTTGCGACTGTGATATACATGTCACGACCGTGAATCTTTGATTGGCAATCTTCTGATTCTGAAGTAAACAAGTTGTGACCTTGAATTGAGTTTTACTTAGAATTCTTCGTGTAACTTCACCGATCTTCGACAGCTTTGATCCTAAGCCAAATCTTTAAGTTCCATGCATCTTTTTGCACTTTTTTCACTCTTTTTTCATAGAATTCCACTTTAGCTCATTTTACTCCCAAGATTTATCTAGTATCTGCATTTGCATCAAAAACAAACTACATACCACGTGAAATCTTTTATATGAAGTATAAAAATGACTAAAAATGTAGTGTTTATTGTATAAAATTAATGTGATAATATGTGTAATTATACACTTATCACCGTCCCATGAGTGTTAAGCCTCACTAGACTCTAATTCCTTGAAAGAGCTACTCCATGTGGCAACTCCACACTATGAGACTATAGATTCAGGTTCGAACCGATCTAAAATTATTTTTTACTTCTCTTTCAACATTTTTTC
This sequence comes from Euphorbia schlechtendalii, assembly GCA_949673415.1. NCBI lineage: Eukaryota > Viridiplantae > Streptophyta > Magnoliopsida > Malpighiales > Euphorbiaceae > Euphorbia > Euphorbia schlechtendalii. Next base: position 14,355 of record CATIWQ010446733.1, on the reverse strand, counting down.
TGAGTCCTCAATCTCGTGCACCTTTTTTTCAAACACCCCGGTGGACCGTGCCTCTCATCTTCGCGCTCTCGGCCCCCCGCTCTGTGTCGCCCGCTCACAGTAGCGACTCCACTGGGGATTTTTTCTAAAAACTTATTTTTTAAAAGGTTTTAGATTTTGGATAAGGGCAAAAAATTATTGATCACATTATACCATTTTCTCTTAATTATGACATATTCATAATAACGCATTGCAATAGAAGGGACTAGCCCATAAGTCTAAGGTACCCCTATTACCGCAAAGCTCTCTCTTGTACTAATCTGCCTCCCTCAGAAAAGATAGTACTTGAGCGAGTGGAGCACTTGTTGCCATATCGTGTGTACCTCCCTCGTTAGAAACTATTTGGGGAGAGGCTTGGAGAGTATTTCAGTCCAACAAGAACCTTCTACATCAGCAACCCATTTATAAACCCTCATGTAAATAAGCCATAGGCATTTCCCCTAAGGTGTTACCCAAACACGCGATCATGCATTATATTTTCCTGCAGGTGCGCTCCTTAGTATCTTTATGGTACTAAGATGAACAAAACTTAGGATAGAGACTAGCCAAAAACCCTATGAGTGGGAGTTGTATGGTGGGAAGAAAGATATTGTATACTATGTGCTAAGTGTTTACCACTTTCCGATTCATCATGCATTGTACAAATGTACCATGCTAACCACGAATCTTAGTGAAGACACTTGAACACACACACTCTTAATGTTAAACATGATTTAATGTCCTTCATTCTTAAGACTTAGTTAACACTTGAGATCGTGTCACCCTAGGATAACATGAAACCAACTAGAATCATATAGCATCATTCAACCCAAGTTTTAGCGCAATGTCCACATGATGTCTAACTCTTAAGATAAACCTACCCAAATCCTTATACGATGTCCACTTGGCATCTGACTTATAGCCCTGCTGGGGCGATTGTACACACCAAAAGACTACATGAGGCAAACATGAACACAAACCATATTAAAGGATATCTCAGTTGATGTCTTAACCTAGGCTCATAGGAGGTAAAACTTACCCCTAAAACCCTACTTTTCACCCAAAATACTCTCAAATCACTACATACCTTTTATGATGATGTCCACTAACATCCAAGACCTTACCCCAATGGGGTAAAAGAACCAAAACATTCATCTATATGCTGCATATGGTAGTTATTTCCATACATTTTTGGGTTACTTTTTGTTAGGGTATGTCACATTGGTCACCCCAACACCAAGAGAACTAACTTTATTTCTCAAACCCTTGGCTTATCACCACATAGGTAATTAGGTCACTTCATTTCACACTATCCCCAGGATAGAGTATGAATCTCAAAACCAATGGACCTTCATTTATTGCATGGATTAACGATTCTGCTCTTTTTGTGAGTGATTTCTATCTCGCATCATGGCATGCTAACCTTTTTTCCATAGCCATAACATTAAACATTTCATGCATCAATCACTCATCATGATTTTACATGCATTCCCTAATAATCTCCATGTGTATTTCAGCCAAGAAAAAGCCTATCTACCGAAAGGCTTGGAACAGGGCTTCTCGTCGACTAATCCGCATCACCCCAACCACGGCTTACCAAGAAGGAGTTCCATACACCGACTCTAACTCGGATTTAGAACAAAACACTCCACGTAGTTTCTGTAACATGGCCCATCAATAAGAAGAGAATGTGACCAATGATTAAGCTCCCGGGGCAGGTCAGAACCCACAAGCCAACCAATCATCGGTGAGCACAGAGATTGCTACTGTAATGAATGCCTTCGCCAATAGTGACTAGTTTGTGTCAATCCTCAATTGCCACACTAGAACTGGGTAGCTTGAGCAAAGGGCAAATGATGTGCTACAAAATGTAGGTGGAACAATCCTACCAAGGAGACTCTCATCTTTCGATGTTGTATTTCCAAGTTCTGTAATAGTTACCCCTAACTTCTATCAGTTCGGTTCTGGGTAGGGTCAATCGTAGATAGTGTATGAGCCACAGGTGGGTGGCCAGTTCTTCCCTGGATAGCCAGTGTATGCTTCATTTGCACCAAGGGTGGTAGGGCCTTTAGAATTTAGGCCCTCTTCTAATTACATTCCCTTTATTCAAGGGGTGGCTTAGCCCACAATACCCAGCTGGGGCGGACCTTCTCAGACATTTCAGAGTCAAGGGCAGCACTACCCAAGTTCACAATATGGGGGCTTCTCAGAGACCCCAAATAGTATCCTTCAATAGCCTAGAATAGCCAAAGTTTGGAGACAGTTCTTAGCCACTCATGTGTAGGGGCAGAGGGGTGTGGTTCCAATGCAGCCCATAGTTGGGGATGAGGATACTTTACTGCTGACCTTTGCTATACCCCAGTTTCAAAAGTACACGAGCAATACAGATCCTCGTGGGACATAGTACAAATAACTGCAAGGAGCTGTTGAAAGTTATTCAGAAACTGGTGGCTGACAAGGTCATCCATGAGCCTGCACTTAAGCCAAGCACAAAGAATAACCCTTTGCCGAATTTTGAAGCAAGGGTAGGAATGGTTAATATCGGGCTAGAAGAGCGGAAGATCCTGAGCTTCCTGTCTGAAGGGTTTGGAGAATTTGTGATGATGGTTGGGTAGGGAAGCGATCCTAATCAGATTTTGAAGATGTTAGAGGAAGAGTTGAATAGCCAAGGGTGCGGGGGTAAGATTAAAGCTGTTAAGATCAACCATGCTGGGATGCCGATATTTACCGACCAGAAACCTATGTCGCTTTGCGTAAGGAGGGAACTATCAGGAGAAGCACTGGCCAGCAAGGGAGAGGAGTATGTGATGGTGATTAAGTTGAGGATGGACTCAGATGATGTGATGGAGATGCTTGAATCTAAGTCAAGCAATCGGGTGATTAGAGAACAGGAAGAAGTCCCAAGGGCCAGTTTTAGCTTGGCCGGAATGTCATTTTTTAACGGGAATGATGCATCATCTTCTCTCTTATCCAAGTTTTATATCTTGTGTCGAGCACAGGGCCTTTCTCAAAATATGATAGCCACATTGTTTCCATGCTCACTAACAGGAGCAGCAAGTCAGTGGTACGAAATGCAATCGGTTCAGACCAAGAGCAATTGGAACTACATCGCTATAGAGTTCCAGACGGAGTTTACATTTCTAGAACCTCTGAAAAAAACCTTGTGAGATCTGCTCGCTTATGTACAGAGAGAAGGAGAATCGCTCAGCGGCTACGTAAAGTGGTGGATGTTTATCTATCTAGTGTTGGTGCAGAGACCTTCTGAGCCTTCTACAGTATAGTTGACAGTAGGGGGATCCCGAGAATGGTTCCGCTACCATCTGGCGAGGTTAACTATACCAAATTTTGATGAGTTATCATACCATCCTCATCACCTCGACAAGGAGTTCACATTCAGACACTGTAATATCCATGCAGTGGGAATGGGAATACCTACTAGTTCTATGCTAGCAATGTTATCTTGGTCTGGTTAACTCAGTGTCCGATGAGAGTGAAAACATGGAGGAAGATCCATTGGTAGAAGTGTTCTCCACAGATGGAGGTGAACCACAGAAGACACAATGAAGGTGGAATCAAAGAAAGCACTAGTAAGGGTGCCCATTGATCTTGATGCGTATGTCCCTAAGTCGAGAAGGAAAAGGAAACCCGAAGAAGAAACCTCGGTTGAGGGAAAGATCATCTCTGAAGGGAAGAAGCCTGTAAACATAGATTCTTACAAGTGGAATGGGTGACATAGCTAAGCGAAGGAAGGATATGACCAGTACCCTTAGGTTAATTCTAAGGAAATGAAGTGATAGAGAATGCAGTACTAAGGGTTACTCGGAGTGGTAGAGTTTTTAGAAGGGATGAGACTGTACAGCTCAATAACTCTAGGCCGAAGGAAATAGAAAGGGAATAGCCTGAGCCACCCCTACCCCCAAAGGTGGATGAAGACATGCTGAATATATAGATCCCTTGGTAAATCAGTTGAAAGGGACTCAGGCTAAATACAGTATCTAAAGGCTGCTCGAGACATCCCAGAAGCACAGAATTGGCCTAGTGAAGAGGTGGATGGAAATGCCTGCTACGTCCACAACCTAGGTGATTGAGATGTGCACTGTAATTGGGGAAGGAATTTCCCCCCTCAAATTTCCTCTATAACTTTTGATCATTCAGAGCTGCCGCAGGAGCTAGGGTTACACAATCGAGCCCTATTCATCAAACTTCAGATTTTTTACCGGGCAATGCCACGCTTAATGGTCGATGATGGCTCAACCCTCAATCTCTATCCTCTTAAGGTCCTACCTTTTCTAGGGCTAAGGGAGGATATGCTTGCCAAATCCGATACGATCATCCGAGCCTATGACGATTCAAAGAGAAGGGTGGTAGGCACGTTTGAAGTAGAGGTCACCGCTGGAGGAGTGACCTCCAATGTGAAGTTCACTATGTTGGATATTCCAGTAACTTACTCATTACTTCTGGGAAGGCCATGGATCCACGTGATAGGGGCAGTCCCTTCCACTCTTCATTAGAAGATAAAAGATGATCGAGGCTGATGAGGAATCAATGATGGCAGCAGCCGCATTTGAGGAAAGAATAATGAAAGGGCTGAGGGTGGCGATGTCCATTGAAGAAAAAGAAGAAGGGCTGCAGAACCCTAAAGGGATATCATTTTTTCCCTGGAAGCCTTAGAGCGCAAATGAAGAAGCAGGGTTTCATCCCTGGAAAAGCCTTGGGAAAATATCATCAGGGGATTATCATGGCCATCGATCCTATTCTTGTCACACCTTGATTGGGTTTGGGTTTCACCCTGAGCATGAAAATGTACAAGCACAAACATCCCATGTTCTGTAACATGGTAAGCGTCTGCGAGGCGTAAGGTACTAAGGCATATCTTTGAGAGCCGAAATCTACAATCCTGAATGGGGAGGTAGTCAAGGGACTTGCGATATTCAATGATGTGTTTAACTTCACGATCGGTAAGCTAATTGAGTGCCCTGTTGATGTTGAACAAGAAGAGAAACCGATCCGGGCAATAACTCCGACTGAGGAATATGAAAAAGGTGGAGTACTGGAAAATGCAATGGCGGCTTTCACTAAGGCTTTTAAAGAGCTGATGAAGAAAGGCGGTGCGTGAGACCAAGATCTACCAGAAACTATCAAGCTCCTCACTAAAAAGCAGGTACAGACCACTCTCAAGGTAGAACCTACCACCGACGCACCTGCTGCTGCCACAATTAAAGCCCCTCCACTTGTGGAGGAGGAAATTGATGATGTAATAATGAATATTTCTGATGTTTTTGGCAATTTTATCTATGAGGCTCATTCAATGAAGTAAAAAAATTTTGCTTAGTTGTTTGATGTTCTACCTGATGGCACCATGCATTCATATGATCATACGCACAACGTCTTTAACATTCATGATACATCATTAAATGAAATTAACTTGGGTACAAACGAGTAGCCAATAATGGTGACAATTTCCAATGATTTGACTCCTAAAGAAAAAAGAGAGATCATGAATGTACTTAAACATCATGTGGCAATGTTTGTTTGGTCATACGAAGACATGCCAGGAGTAGACAGGCAAATAACGAAGCATCACGTCCCAACGGACCCTCGAATCAAGCCAATAAAATAAAAACTATGTCGCTTAAGGCCTGAATGGGCAGAAAAGGTCAAGGTTGAATTGGCATAGTAGATTGAAGCTAAATTCTTAGAAGTGGTTGAATACCCAATGTGGCTAGCCAACATAATCCCAGTAGCAAAGAAAGATGGCAAGGTCAGAGTTTGTGTGGATTTCAGGGATCTGAACAAAGCCTCCCAAAAGAATGATTTCCCCCTACCCCACATCGATGCACTAGTCGACAGCGCAGCAAGGGTAGCTATGTATTCCTTTATAGATGGCTTCTCAAGCTATAACCAAATACTGATGGACATAACTGACAAGATCAATATAGCATTCATCATTGAATGGGGCTTATATTGTTACAAAGCAATGCCATTTGGTTTGAAAAATGCTGGCGCAACATATCAGCGGGCCATCACCTTTATGATATGATCCATAAGGAAGTGGAAGTTTACGTTGATGAAATGCTTGTGAAGTCCAACACCAGAGAGGAACATCCAGCTATCCTAGACAAGTTTCTCACCAGAATCGAGAAATACAATCTACGCTTGAACCAGAAAAAGTGCGTAGTTGGGGGTCACATCAGGGAAACTCCTGGTGCATATAGTCAACAAAAAAGGAATTGAGATGGATCCTGATAAAAGCAAAGCCATTAGGGATATGCTCGCACCAAAAATTGAGAAAGAAGTCTAATCTTTCCTGGGGTCACTACAGTATGTAAGCAGATTTATTGCCAGGATCACTACCATTTGCGAGCCAATCATCAAAATACTATGAAAGGACCAACCAGTAGTTTGGAACGACTAGTGTCAAGAAGTGTTTGACAAAATCAAACAATACTTGTTAAGCCCACCCATCCTCCGCCCACCAGAGCCTGGAAATCCCCTGATCCTATACTTAGCAATTGAGGAGTCATCTGTTGGAACCATGCTTTTGCAAGAACACAAAGATAAAAGTGAATATGTAGTCTACTACTTGAGCAAAAAATTACTTGAGTATGAGTCACTTTACACCTTGGTGGAGAAAATCTGCACAACGATGGTTTGGTTGACAAAGAAGCTATGACATTACTTCCAATCTTATCATATAAAAGCCATCACGAAGATAAACCCGATGAAGTACTTATACCAGTCACCAACACTAGTTGGAAAACTCTCACTATGGTTATTGCTATTATCTGAATTTGACATCGAATATGTGACCAAAAAAGTCATTAAGGGATGAGCAGTCGTTGATTTTTTGGCAAATCAACCCTTGGACTCTGATTACGTTGAAATCTAGAATTTCCAGATGAGCAACTAGCATTGATAGAGGACGCAAGTGTAGAGTGGAAAATGTTCTTTGACGGTCCAATGAACAGAAATGGAGTTGGCCTAGGTGTTGTATTGATAACACCTCAAAATGAAGTTATACCCCTTTCCAAATGATTGGAATTCCCAGTAACAAACAACGAGGTAGAATATGAGGCTTGCCTATTTAGATTAGAGGCACTTCGAAAGGCATGGGCAAAAGAAGTATTGGTGGTTGGAGACTCAGCTCTGGTTATAAAACAAGTCACTAGTGATTGGGAAATAAGAGAAGAATCACTCCATCCCTGCATGGAAGCTGTATGGAAAATCTCGCAAAAATTTTCCAAATGCATCTTGAAACATGTACCTAGGGATGAAAATCAAATGGCAGATGCACTTGTTACACTAGCGTCGATGTGGGAGGGCACTAGAACTCAGTCAATCAAACCCGTTGTATTGCAAACAGCCACTAAACCCTTCTATTATCACCTAGTGGAAATGGAGGATCAACAAGCTATCGGGAATTGGTCATTCGACATCATCAAATTTTTGCAGACCGGGGAATACCCAGAAGGCGTAATAGACTCTGAAAGAACCTCATTACTATGGCTAGCGACTCAGTTCTGTCTAGTAGAAGGGGATTTGTTTAAACAAACATCAGAAGGGATGTTGTTGAGATGTCTCACAGAATCGGAGGCACTGTTGATATTGAGATAAATGCATGCGGGTGATTGTGGTCCACACACGAATGGGATAGCACTAGCTAAGAAAATACAACGTTAAGGGTATTATTGGACAACAATGGTCACAAACTGCGTATCAGAAGTACAAAAGTGCCATGAATGCCAAATTTACGGTGACATCAATCATCTACCCCTACCCTAACTCCATAGCTTATCTACTCCTTAGCCATTCTTAGCGTGGGGCATTGACATTATTGGCGAGATTCAGCCAAACTCGATTAATGGACATCGCTTCATTATAGTAGCAGTCGACTACTTTTCAAAATGGGTGGAAGCCGAAACTTACACCAACATCTCTGCTAAGAAGATGACCAAGTTCATAGAAAAGCATATATTCGCCCGATATGGCATCCCACATCACATCGTATCAGATAATTGGGTTTAATTCCAATGAGCCACATCAGACCTAATGAGGAAATGCAGGATCAAGCACCATCGGTCATCACCATACAGGCCACAGGCTAATGGAGTAGTAGAGGCAGCCAACAAGGCGATAAAGAAAATCTTGAGCAAGATGGTCGTTACCTACAGGGATTGGGCTGATAAGTTGCCATTCGCATTATGGGGATACAGAACAAGCGTCAAAACTCCCACCAATCAAACCCCTTTCTCGTTAGTATATGGGATGGAAGAAGTTTTACCGGTGGAAATGGAAGTGAAATAGCTTCGAGTAGCACTGGAGGTGAGGTTATAGGAGTTAGAATGGGCAATGGCCAGATTTGAACAGTTGAACATGGTTGACGAATAGCTGCTAAAGGCACTGGGTCATTTACAGATGTACTAACAACACATGGCCAGCGTATACAATAGTCGGGTTAGAGCCAGAAGACAATCGTTAAAAGCAGGAGACTTGGTTCTGAAACAAATGAGGCCCTCAAATGTGGATCAATGGGGATAGTTTCGCCCAAACTAGGAAGGTCCTTATGTCATCAAGAAAATCTTGAGCAAAGGAGCCGCCAAGATCATGGACATGGATGGAAATGAATTCATCAATCCAATCAATCAAGACAAGCTCAAGCACTACCACGTGTAAAAATAAAAGAAATAAACTTACAAAAGCGATACACCAAAAAAGAGAGAAAAACCAGTCCACCAGATGGCACTTGGCTACCTGGGCAACAATTAGGAACATTCTTTTATAAAAGCCAGAAATGTGTGTTTGGTTGAAAACCCATGAAGGGTGGTTCAGGAAAAAATTAAGACACGGTGAGGAATAGAGGGACCACGAGTTAGAAAACCTGCTCTAGGCTGACCTGTGGCAGGACTAAAATCATTGGAAAACTTGTACCCTTTTTAAAGCCGTTCAATGAAATGTGTTATGTTTGCAAGGATTTACGTTTATGTTTATATGAATGTGTGTATACAGAATATAGCAAGTAAATAAAATAAAGTTCGACAAAATTTCATAATGTAAAAAACAATCCAAGAATAAGCCAAAAACAAAGGTCAGAAAACAGATGGTGAAAATAAATAAGATCTAAGGGTGCCAGTCATTCCACCATGCACGCTTCCTCGAAGTATGAGGAAGGGGGTCCAAACCATCTTCATCCCTCTCCCACTCACGAGACACCATAATGTGTTGATCAACATTGGGGAGAATCTTGATCTCACCAAGCCATCCACAGTAGAATTCGTCAATCTATGGTCTCCGGGGTAGTGTAATCTAGTATAACAACTTGAGCGCGTGCCCAAAGCCTTCGTATCGCATCAGGTGTGTTAGGACCGAAGTCGTGGAAACGGGTCAAGCATAGAGACGAGGGACCCATTGTTGACGCCCATACTGCCTACATAGATGAGAAGGGGAATAAGACATGACGCCAAACAACCCCATCAACAAAACACCAGAATCATGGACGTCAGTAACCAAGAACGGAATCTCCAACCAAGGGCAGAGCTAACGAATCTCAGAAGCTTGGTAAGAGCTTAGAATCTTGACCCAAGTGCCTTCACTCAGCGAATGATGGTCCTTCCTAGTGAAGCCTCTGGGATCATAATGCGAAGGGAGGTACCGAGCCTTCCCTAAGCGTGGATCAGCAGTCAAGCGAAGCTTCTACAATAGTCATACCTACATTAATTCATTTGTTTAAAAAACAATGAAAATCATGAAAGAAAGCGGTAAGGAAAGAGAATTACCTTGAGCAAACCAAAATGATCTCTTGTTAAGTCCAGATTCATCGAAGTAGTGTCTAAGTGAACCAGACTCTCAGCCAAGGCTAAAGCCTCAGGAGAAAGTCTGTGGAGAGTGGGTCAATGATCGACAGCAAGTGGAAAGGGGCAATTGCTCCAACCCCACAAATGAACTTCGCTAGAAGAAGTACAGTCACCATTGAAGGCCACGTTAAATGAGTGATGGGTGTAGTCTCACACCAGCTAAGGACAGCTTCAACCTGGAATTCACCAACATTAAGGGGAGCTGACAAAAAGCACCCACTGGACTCCAAGTTCCATAAACCCTTCAGCTTAACTTCACCCCCAAATTGGAAAGAAGGAAAGGTGAAGGAAAGTCTCACGGGTAATATTGGTGCAACTCCTTCGGAAAAGGGAGTCCCAGGATAGTATGAAACTCCTCGACCAAGGGGCAAAGCTCGAAGTCGATAAAATGAAAAACATGAGTGGTAGGATCCTAGAACTTCAAAGCAGCATGAATGAAGGCCATATTCACAAGCTTGGAAGCAAGGTATTGAAGACCCCGCAGACCAAAGCTCTCAATGCTTTACCAATCGGGTCCCCGAAATGGTGCGGTGAAAGACCCTAAGATGCTAGTTATGGGTCAACATTAGAAAGGAAAAGAGCTAAAGGAAATCCCCCAAGACCTGTGTTGCCTACACACATTAACCACATACATTAGCATTAACACTCATCGACACATATACAAAAAACATTCACAAACAAGTAAGCATATTTATAAATTAAAACACCACATGTGAGGACCAGGCATGCCATGGCCAAAATCCCCTTTCCTTTTATAAATTAGAAGTTTTCTTTAAGATTCTACAAAGAAGAGCTACCTAAAAAGTTCAGTTCGAAAAAAGAGGAATCTAAAACTAAAGCTAAAAGGGAACTCCTAAGCATGCATTGCCTACACGTTATCTCTACCCATCGGATCTCGAAGCATCATGGTGGATATTCAAAATCCTCAGGACCTAGTCTCTCGAGACCACCATCAGCTGAATAGGTTACAGGAGGAGGATGGGGAGCGTGAAGAAAACTGACATCCCATTCTGGAGGAGCGGCCCAACATCTGGGTCATCAAGCAGGGAATCAAGATCAAACATAAGAGGCGGGTGAAGGCCTGAGGTGGAAGCCTGCGCTTCTGCTTGAGCTTGCTCTGCTGCGGCGTTCTGCCAAAACAACTCCTACTACTGAGCCTACAAACTCTGGTGACTAGCCTCCAAACTCTGGTATCGAGCCTCCAAACCCTGATAACAGACTCCTAGCTCCTAGTGACTAACCTCAAGGTCATGATAACGAGCATCTAGACCCTGGTGGCTAATATCTAGTGACTGAAAATGACCGTTGAGCTCCCGATAGCATCGGTCAAACTCCTCGCTCCTCATCGCCATATCCTACAGTCATAAAACATGTCACGAAAATCACGTCCATGTACACAAAAACATGACATTTCATGCATCACATATGATAGGTTGAGAAAAAAAATATACCTGTGTAATCCCATCCTATGAAAGCATCAGGTCCCTTAGTGCAAACGAATGTCAGACCACCCTATCCATCTCCTTACGTATGACTAGCAAAAGGAAAAGAGTGAGTAAACGAATCTTAAGACGTCCCTAAAGATCGCTTTCAATCTAAAACTCACATGAGTAGTTATCGGAAGGATCGTAGGCCAACGTGTGGTAGCTCGGGGAAGAGGTACCTACCGCAAGATCCCCATGGAACCCATCAAGTAGAAATTCGAGTCAAGGGGAATTGCGAATATCCCTTCAACAACGCCCGAGGAAGATGTGCTCGCCCCCCGACCGTAGCATTCAAATAAGGCATGCGAACCCTCTTCTGAATAAATTCCTACAAAGACAGATAAATAGTCAGAACCAGGATCAACATGGATGAAACAGTTAACACATTTCATACCCGGCATCCCACCCCAGTGCTGGTAGCACCCACACTAGAACCACCATCAACTCTCTGACCCCTAACTCAAGCAGAGGGTCGTGCCTCCTCGGGCTGAGTCAGCGGGTGAAGCGGGAGTAGCCTCTCCCGAATGAAGGCCTCATAGTCACTATGCTATCCTGAGAGACTCACGCCCTACTCCTCAAAGAATAACTACCGCTCCTCGGGATCGGTAATCACCAAGTGCATCCAGAATAGTCCGGTGGGAGGCGTAGGTGGAATACACCTATCAGACACTGGCTTAGTCCGCTAGAACTGAATACGCTCACCTAGGTACCACTCACGGGTCATGGGTCCCTCAAGGATGAAGCGATGGCGGTCCACATCTCGTCGGATCTCCTTCGCCATGTGATAACTCGGGAGACCCCTCCACGGGTTGTGCTCCACCTGAAAAGAAAGAATAATACAGTCAGAATAAGTTTAAAGATAAAAAGGTGATCATATCTATTGAAAAGTGGTCCATCATCTGCTCAAGAGTCAGCCCACAAAGATGTTGATAGTGTTCAACAGAACCCAAAGCATCCCCCTCGAAAGATGAGTAGATCCAGGCCATACACGGAGCACCCTCCGGAGCATCGGTAAATTTCGGGGTGGGGAGGAACTGATAAAAGAAGGCCCATGCCTACAAAATAAAGGGGTTAATTAAAGTTAATCAATCAAAAACCAACATACACAAATCACAAAGTATGCAAACAATACCTGAAGAACCATGGGGTAGCAACGCAGCGCCCATAAAAAACCCCGAACGACTAAGTCAAGGGTAAAATAAGTCTACACCAAGATCACTCATGGCCAATTAATGCCACTAACTCCGTCTAAGTGTGCTAGCGGCTCAATCAACCCATAGTTGATCTCGTTGTTCAAGATTGGGAAAAATGTCACACTCAATAGAGTGGTAAAAAATGAACGGACGTACTGTGGAACCTCGGCTTCAAAAATAGACTGTCGACCCTTCCAGTAATCAAACAACACACTATAACTCAAGGCCCGACCTCTGGGATCAACACCGAGCAGGTCTCTAACACGATGACAAGCAGTGGGATCCTTGAAGAACCGCTCCAAGAAGGCATCAAACTGAATCATAGTACCAGTCCAAGATAGACGAGTGATAGCCACGATATTAGAGGGAGTGATGGTAAACTCCCCGATCGGAAGATGGAAGGTGTGCAAAATGTTTCACCACCTCTGAGCAAGCGCAACCGACGTCACATACGGCAATAATGTAGGCCGTAAGGATCGAGCTAGAGAACCAAAACTGGTGGCCTCGATGGCCTGAACGAGCTCAGGGTGAGAAGAAGCGTGACGATACCACACCTGGATGGTAGAATACCCACCAGTAGAATGAAGTGTGGGGGACTGCTAAACAAATCAAATAATACGTTTTTTAATTAAACGCAAAAACTAAGAGAAAAACACCAAAAATATTTTCTTTCAATTTCTTTTGAATAATTTAGATCCAAAACACATTTGGATCCCAAATCTTGATTATTTTCAAATCATTCTTCTGCTTACATTTCTCAAAAAAGTCCTCAGATATTCTTGGGTCTAAAACAAATTTAAAACCCAAGTCTTATTATCTTTTGGACAAATATTTTCTTCAAAGATTTTTGGATCTAAAAGATGTTTGGACTCCGAGATTTATTATTTTCCAATCTCTTTTTCATCTAAAAAAAAATAATAAAAATATACATATATAAAATTAATAATTATGTTGAGGAGCGACCGGGGCCCCTAGAGGTGCCGTTGGAAAAATCAAGCAAGCCCTCGAGGCCGCGCCAGGCATCTCTGGCGAGGGACTCGAAGGACCCTCGCCAAAGAGTCTGGCGAGGGTCAGGCCCTCACCGGATTTTCATGGGCTCCACCGGAAAAATTTCCGGCGGACCTAAATTTGTCTTTTTTTATTTTTTTTTCTAGGCTAAAATTCTGCGACATGGTTCAAGAATCAGTTCCAATCTAGTTTCTAAACAGGATAAAATTGCATTAAAAACGGTAAATAAAAATTGTTTTAGCAAATACCTCGATCCGAGAAAGGTGAGGCTGAGCTAGAAAATCAGGATCCAAAGTTTGTATGGGGGAAGTAACTGTAAACCCCAGCATAATGTAGTTCACTGCCAAACCGTATGCGATGTTAATATCGACAGAAAATACACCAGGATCATCAGTAGGCTGAGGAGTGAGGCTAGAGGTGAAGCGGAGTGCCCTGCCAGTGACCTTCGACAACATGTTTACTAAAAAGAAGGGAGAGCGAGAGTGCTTAGAGAGAGAGGAAGATTATGAAAAGTGAAGGAATAAAGAAGGGGGAGCCCTATTTATAAAGAAAATAAGTGGGCCCCACCTATCTATTTTATTATTTTACAATGGGAGCCTCCTAACACTACGGAACGATGCACAAGATATCTCCAATATTCCTCAAACTCATTTAATTCATTTATTCCTCAATGTTTTAATTTTTGATTGAAGGGGAAAAAATTTTTGCTCCGCATAAACTCAATCAAATAATCAAAACATTCATCATGAAATATTTATTAACATTATTTTCTTGATTTTCCACAGAGAACAAGTTAACATC
>CATIWQ010446688.1:0-19818 GCA_949673415.1 Euphorbia schlechtendalii | reverse complement strand
TATAGAATCAAAGCGTGGAAAGAACTGATATCATTAGTGATATAAGAAACGTGTAAACTTCGTAGGCCAACTTTGCATTTTACCTTGAAAAATGCATTTCCTCTCATTCACAGTGGATGCGTGATCTCCGTACAATTGAGCCCTCTAAAGCTCGAAAATGGCTGTAGCTCTAGATCAATCGGATGGCAGGAAGAGTAACATCCACGAAGATGAAGAGGAAGAGATGAAGGCGTTACCAATGCTATCGAAGCATCGGAAGATCAATCGGAGAAGAAGATCGGCAGCAGAGAGGACGCCAGCTACGGTAATCACTTCAATACTGGACGTATACATAGGCGCATACTATTATTGAATAGCCCACAGCTTTATTCAACTACATGTTTAATCGATGTTAAGTTCTTATTCAGCAGCTGTACTTGGTTTCTGTGCCGTAATTGTTGAGCCAAGTAATATCCTATTAAATGAAGTACTGGTAAAGTTTCCATCGGTTTAGTTGTTGATAGTGAATTGTGATAATCTACAGGGCCTTAAGGTGCCTTTCGACCTAAATGAAGTATTGGTGATTGACTTGCAGAATTTATTAATGTGGGGACCTAGCTTTTAAGGGATGGACAAGTGCATGTGAATGCGTTCTATGCTGAGCATATATAAATACAGGGCCTGGATTTTACGAACTCAATTGTCATTTGATTGTGTTTGGGTAAATATGGAGGGTTTTGAGAATTTAGGGTTCGAAATTCAAGAAATGAGGGGATATTTTAGGAGTGGAGTCACTAGGGATTTTGGATGGAGATATTCTCAACTTGAGGGTTTGCTCTTGTTTGTCAATGAAATTCAAGTTGAAATTTGCAATGCTCTTATGGCAGATTTAGGGAAGCATCATGTTGAGGCTTATAGAGACGAGGTATGTTGTTTGATCATTCATATTTGCCAACTTTTTTATGCATGCAAGATTGGTGGGAGCATATGAATGTGAGATTTTGGTTCAGTTGATGCGTTTTCAATTTGCAGGTTGGTTCATTAATAAAATCAATAAACTATGCATTGAATAATTTGAAAAGTTGGATGAGAAGCAAAAAGGTAAATTTCTCCCTTGGTGTTGTTATGCTTGTGGTAATAGTAGTTGTATTGATGAATCCTTCCTAAATATCGTGAAATGTCTGTAGAATTTTTTTGATTTAATCAAAGGCTGAATCCATCTGGAGCCCCTGAACTTGTCCCTAAATGCTATCTTCCCCCCGAACTTTCAAAAGTTCCAAATAATTCCTTGAACTTGCAAAAAGTGCACTGATTTTGCCCTCCCAATGCCACAGTGTCAAAATCTGATTGGAGAGATAAAAATCAGGAAAATGACATTTTTGAAAAGTTAAACCAACCAGAAACTGACACGTGGCATTGAGGGGGCAACTTGGTGCACTTTTTGCAAGTTTGGGGGGGTTATTTAGAACTTTTCAAACTTATGGGGAAAATGACCGTTAAGGACAAGGTTATGGGCTGTTGATGTATTGAGCCTTTGTTAAATGATTCCCTTTTCATGTTATCATTAACTATGAACGGTAACTTTATGGGCTGTGAACTTTGAATGCAGGCAAAACTTCCAAATATTGCACTTCTCACATCTGCAGAATTGGTTCCAGAACCTCTTGGCCTTGTCCTCGTTATATCAACCTGGAATTTTCCCTTTGGTATGTGAATTTCAAATCTATACCTGGTCATGATTTTGTCTTTCTCTGTATCTAAAGAAGCCAAATCATTGTTGTTTTTTTTCTTGTGCAGGTTTATCCATAGAACCACTGATAGGAGCAATTGCGGCAGGAAACACAGTGGTTCTGAAACCTTCAGAACTATGTCCTGCTTCTGCTTCTGTGTTATCAAACATTTTGCCTAAATACATGGACACTAATGCTGTTAAGATAATCCAAGGAGGTCCATCTGTCGGTGAATATCTTCTGCAGCACAAATGGGACAAGATTTTCTTCACAGGTTTTTACATATATAAACACATAATCAATTAGTAGATGCATAATCAAAAGGTGTTCGTTTTCAATTTTTTTGAAGCAATTGTAGGTGCCAAAATTTTTTCCTTTTTTTGTGTTGATGCTTTAAGGTAGCGCACGTGTGGGACGAGTGGTCATGTCAGCAGCTGTGGAACATCTAACACCAGTTGTTCTTGAGTTGGGTGGCAAGTGTCCTGCTATTGTTGATTCCTTGCAGTCTAATTGGGATAAACAGGTAGTACTTGTTTTCCATATCTGTGTTTGATAGTTTTCCTTTTATTTTGGCTTAATGCATGAGGAGCCCCTGAACTTATCCCTAAACGCCATTTTCCCCCTGAGCTTGCTAAAAGTGCATCAGGTCCCCCCCAATGCCACGTGTCAGCTTCTGGTTAGTTTGATTTAAAAAAATGTCATTTTCCTGATTTTTCTCTCTCCAATCATATTTTCATTGAGGGTCAAATTGGTGCACTTTTCGCAAGTTCAGGGGTTTATTTAGAACTTTTGAAAGTTACATGTTCAGGGGGCTCCCGATGTATTCAGCTTTTTATGTTCTGTTCTTTTTTGTGTAATTATCATTAAAAAATGATGTTGCTGATTGATTTGTTCTGTGGTTAATTTTCAGGTGACTGCTTCTCGAATTGCTGGCGTAAAATTTGGATCCTGTGCTGGTCAAGCATGCATAGCTATCGACTATGTACTTGTGGAACCGAAATTTGCTTCCAACTTGGTAAGAAAAACGTGAAAAATTGATGAATAATGCTTAAACTTTACTGCCCAGATAGCGGAAAAAAGAACTTCAATCATTTATTCTGATAGCAAGTATAATCAATTTTTGGTTAATTTCAGCTACCAGTATGGTCCATGTCACAATTATGATCTAACTCTATTGATGATGTCATTATCTAATCAGGATCAAAAAGGAAACATGGAAAATAAAAAAAAAATTAAAACATTTCATTTTTTAAGCATTATCCTGATTTTCATGCCATTGTTTTTGCGTTATGTGCATAGGTGGAACTAATAGAGGCTTCCATAAAAAATTTGTTTGGAGAGAACCCAAGAAAATCAAAGTCTGTTGCAAGAATTGTTAGCAAACAACATTTTTGCAGATTGAAAAATCTTTTAACTGACCCTGCTGTTCAAAAGTCCATAGTTTTTGGGGGTTCAATGGATGAGGAAAATCTGTAAATTATCTAACTGCCCTTCTAAATGCATATCATTATTGTATTTTATATGTATGACTATGATAAGTTTTTGCAAATAATATTTTGCAGATTTATAGAACCGACAGTTCTGCTAAATCCTCCCCTTAAATCAGCGGTTATGACAGACGAAATTTTTGGTCCAATTCTTCCTATAATAACTGTGAGAAACGCTGCTTATTGTTCTGATCGGTTTCTCGATTAAATTTGTGTTCTTCTGATATTGGGAAATGCAACTTTGTTTGATTTGGCAGGTGAATAAGATTGAAGACTGCATCGAATTTATAAATTCAAGGCCTAAACCATTAGCGATCTATGCCTTCTCCAAGAATAAACAATTTACAGAAAGAATGGTGGCAGAAACATCATCTGGAAGTTTGGTAATCAATGATGCCATAATTCAGGTATTGCCTGCTACTGCCCTCTAAAGTTGGAAATTGTGTATTAATGATCACTAAAAATTTAATTTTGCGTCGTGTCGGTGAAGCTTGGTATTTGGTATTCAATGATACCATATTTCCAGCCTACACTGCTGAAGTTTATCATTCTCATCCGGAAATATTAAGTACCGAAATGATGCCACGGTTGGCGGGGCCGGGGTAAAATAGTATAGAAGAGGCCTTCAATTTCAAAAATTGTAGTAATAAAAGTCTCAACTTTTTATAGAGATGTATTGGATCATCTTGACTCGATTAATGTTTATTTTTACCACGATACAAATAAAAAAGTTGAAAATATTAATTTGGGCCACTTCCCACTATGGGCCTTGGACGGTTATCCTGAATGGCCCGGCCCTGGTCAATACAATGGCAAGTCTACCCCAACCAATAATAGAAGACTACCACGATACAAAAAACTAAAAAAAGTCGAAATTTTAAGAGGGTAAATTTAAAAAAAAAATACCTTGTGCTTTTTCTCATTTGCAAAGCGGGATCTGAGGAATTTATTTTTGCAAAAGGGATCTCTAGTTTCAAAAAATTTGCAAAGGAAGGATTCTCGGTAATAATTTATGTCATGAAAATGGGCAAACTCTTTAATTTCTATCTGATTTTTTGCGGGATGATTCATAAAAATACAATACACATCAGTCTAGATATTTTTTTTAATTAAATTATGATAATAAACTTTAAAAGATCATAAAAAATAAAAATATTTCTGAAAATTACTCAAATCATGAAGTGTAGTTTTTAAATAATAATGTTTAACTAGTAGAATGTTGAATTGTTTCAAATATTCAAGGTAACACTACTATTTTGAAATCATAAATATCATTTCGCAAATTTTTTGAAACTATATACCCTCTTTTGCAAAAAAAAGATTACTCAGATTCCGTTTTGCAAATGAGTAAAATCAAAAGGTACTTTTTTGAAGTTTTCCCTTTCTATTTCCAGTAGCTAGTTGTACTAACTCGCCTTTTTTTTAAAAAAAAAACTTTTTGTTTCTTGCTTTTAACTTGTGTAATTTTATTTGGTATAAAGTGGGAAAAAGGAAAAAGAAATGCTTTTGTAGTTTAGTTTGTGGTTGGTGTCGAATTATCAAATGTGAAGAATTTTGTGCAAATTTTTACAAACTTCAAACCCCCTTTTGTAAAAAAAATCCATCAAACCTCGTTTTGAAAATGAGTGAAACCACAAGGTACTTTCTTGAAGTTTGTCATTTTAAAATTTGTTGGAACTCTGATGTGGCATCGTATTGTCGTATTAGAAACTCGGCTTTGAATTGTCAGTCATTTTTGTGCTGTTTTTTAACGGATTGTAGCAACCATGACATTATTAGCACTAGAAAAGTGGATTAAACAAAAGATGAAAAAAACAATCTAATTTATTGTGCAAAAAATGCAGTATTTAGCTGATAGCTTACCATTTGGAGGGGTAGGAGAAAGTGGGATGGGAAAGTACCATGGAAAATTCTCATTTGATGCATTCACACACTACAAAGCAGTAGCAAGAAGAAGCTTTCTGGTTGATTTCTGGTTCAGGTTTCCTCCATGGAATGATTACAAGTTGCTTCTTTTTGAATCCGCTTATGCTTATAATTATATTGGAATGCTGCTTGTCATTCTTGGCCTTAGGAAGAAGCCAACAAGAAACTTTAAATCCATTTAAACCCAGTTTGGAATTGCTCTCCGAAATCCAAAATTTATTTTCCCGGAAAGTTCACCGACATTCAAAACTAAGCCTCAACATCTCTCTTTTTTTATTCACATAAATTTTATGTACTGTTTTCTTTCTAAAATGTCTTGCTGATATCCAGGAATATATGAACACATTGTACTTTTTTTTTATTGTCCACAGGTTTGATATCAGTTTAATGATATTGGTATGGTACTATGTTATCACTTATTCTCTTGATATTAAGAGCTATGGACCATATTGGATTAAATGTGCAATCATGTAAATGTTTTCATTGGCTTGCTAAGGGCATAAGATTTTTAATAAGATGGCTACATTGGGCCCGTTTGGTTCATATGTGACTATTATTTGATATCCCCGTTCATGTTGATGACATTGTTTTTAGTGTTACTAGTAATTATTTAAAGCAAATATAGCGTTGGTTATACATGGAATTCAGTCATTTAATTTAAATTTTTAAATATTAAATAAAGTTGAATTATTTACCTATTTAAAGAGTACACTAAAAAATTATTAATCCATGTATGTGACTTGTGTCGATATCTATTATATGGATCTACCAAAAAAATATTTATTATATGGAGACAAATTATCTTTAACTAAATGCAAGAAATTAGTTTGCAACTAATTTCATTGACATCATTAATCATGATGTAGTAGTCTAAATTTGTAGCTAGTTTTTCCAATCGATCATATTTTCTTTGTAATAACATATAATAAATGAAATATAATTGGTTATATTAAATCTTTTATTTTAGAGCACATTTTAAAAAAGCATTATGTGATTTCACTCATTTGCAAAACGAGATTCGAGGATTTTTTTGTACAAGAGATCAGTGATTTCAAAAAATTTACAAAAAGGGGTATTCGGTTTCATAATAATGGTATTACATTGAATATTTTAAACATTTCAACATTCTTTATATATTTTAACCTTATAATTCAAATATATACGCCCGAATTTTTGAACAATTTTTTGAGATTTTTTTTTTGTTTTTTTATATTTTTTAAAATTTGTTAAAAAACACTACACCGATTTTTTTTTTATTTTATGTTTTTTATGTTATTATATATTAAACTGAGTTGTTAATGTTATCATTTTATTGTATTAGACTATTAGTATTTATATTATAATAATTATTATATATTATTAAATATTAAAATAATAAAAAAATTAAATCCGCCTAGGCCTCGCCTAGTCCCCGCCCAGGCGCCGCGTGCGCTAGCGTCTAGCACTTTTTAAAATACTGGTGAGAATTGCACATATGTGTTACTATGAATAGTCTAAATATCCCTAGTCGTAGTTTTATTGAGACTGGACATCAATGGAGTAGATAGACTAACATGTGTAGCCGATCTCATGAGCTAAGGTGGTATCTTGAGTTAACACATGAATGTATTTGGGTAATACATTAGAGAGCGCCAAAAGACAAACACTTGGAAATAACTATATCCGTGTGTTAGTGTTATGACTTATTACAGTAGCAGTACGAGTATCCTCAGACCTGAGATACCAGTTACCTTATGTAGGAGTTGCTATACTTTGGGTCATACTTATTCATACCCTGGTGATCATGATGACACTGGTGATTACGGGTATAGCGATGATCACATGTTGGTAAGCTGTGCAGTCAAGATGGGATCCATCGCTCCTGATATAGTAATATAATGGAGATGTACCTTAGGGCCTCTTATTGAAGTAACACACTCATAAACCTCTGATCAGAGTATAAGATTGATGGAATGGGATTCTAATTAATCAAGATACAAAACCGTTAAGTGGTGTTCTTCGTGAACAAGTCTAATTCCAGGAAAGCTACGGTTATTACATGAGCTGAAACTTAATACGAGCTTAATAAACTGGATGGTACTTAACTTGATGGAAGGAGTGTATTGTACTAGTTACTACTGCAGAACCAGGTCAAGTCCTAGGCACGTGACATTCCAAGTATTATGGGATCATACGCCTTTGCTAGAATGTCCATTTGGTTATCTAGAGCTATCAGGTTCCATAACTGTTTGGAACACTGAGCCTAAAAGTTCCCTAATGGGAAGCCAAGTTTAGGTTAACCTCTAGCGGCTCTATACTTTGGGATCCTATGAAGTCACACACTTTGGGTCTTTATCGGACCATGTAAAGAACCTATGGACTGGGACTCTACGAAAAATACAAGTTGTGAAATCAGTGAGAGTGTGAGCATGGGATTTTGTACCAACTCGCGCGTTCGATGATGATGGCTTTTTCGGGATCTTATCCTCGAATCACAAGATTTTCGACCGTCCGATGATCTTCATTTGGGAGTCTTCATCGTCTCTGAATTTAAAAGGACTTGAATTCATAAAATTAACTAAAAAAATAATAACAAATATGAAAGTACACAAAAAATTCGAAAACGTCACCAAGCCAAGGTTTTTGGCGACGTCAAGCCTCGCCAAAGTCCTTGGCGAGGCTGCCTCACCAAGCTTTGGCGAGGCATGAGCCTCGCCAAAGTCCCGGTGAGGGGCCTCGCCGGACGTTTTTTCTGGCGAGACCCCTTGCCAGAAAAACTTACCTTTTTTGGATTTCTGGGATTTTTCTATAAATAGTTGAGTCATTTTCGATTATAGGGGCTCGAAAATTCAGAGAGAAAAATCCTCTCTTTCAGATAAAAAAAATAAAAACAATATTTCTTGCTTTCTTCTAACTTTTTCTCGGATCCAAAATACTTTTGGATCCCAAATCTCTTCATCTTAAAATCAAATTTCTTCATCAAATTTCTTCTAAAATCCTCAGATACTCTCGGACCTAAAATAAATTTAGAACCTGAGTCTGATTATCTTTTGGATAAATAAACACATTATTTTTCCAACCAAACAATTATTTTCACATTAAATCACAATAACTACAAAAACGAATGAGGAACACTCCTGGGGATCGAACGGAAACGCCGAAGTGGATTCACACCAAAAAGGTAAAGCCTCTGAGTTCCTAGAGCTGCTTATTTCATGTTCCTCCTCTTCTTCTTAATTTCTTTCTACATGTGAACGTAGGAATTATTTTATTTTATTGTAAATATTTTAATTCTCTTCTTATTCTTTTTATTTCTTATTTTTTAATTTTTGTATTAGAATACCCCCACGAAGGGAATAAAATATATTCCCGGATAAGAGACCTCACATTTTGCCACGCGGTCATTTTCACTCATAAAATTGGCCAACATACATGTAAATAAAAATGAACTTTTTTTAAATTAACAACTTTAAAATCTTCGATGTTTTAGTTAGGCCACGCGAGTCTCGCAATATTTCATGCTAAACTCTATTGATGCAGGTAAGATGAATGTTTAGGATTTATTCCTTCGGGTATTGCACATATATTTGCTGAAAATGTAATTAATAGGGTAGCGGGCGGTTGCATCCCCTGATTTTTGAAAGCCTTGTAATTTTTATTTTCCGCATTTACTTACTGTTTTGTTGATGATTTATTGCTTTTTCTATACGTGAAGCATGCTTTTAAAATAAAAAATGAACTAAGTGCGAATATGCATAATTAAAAGAAAATGGTTTTCTGTAGATGTAATTTAATGTTATCACTTAAGAAATAAGCAATTTATCCCGGACCCGAATCTTTGTGTCTTGGTGGGCCGTCCCCCGAACGTTAAGCCTCACAGGACTCTAATTCCTGGAAAGAGCTAATCCAGGTGGTGACTCCACACTAAGAGATGGCGGATTCGAGTTTGAACCGATCAAAAACATTTTCGCTTTTTTTCTCTTTCACCCTTTTATCCCGGGTCCCCAACCTAGTGCTTTCCTTTCTTTTTTTCAAACACCCTGGTGGACCGCACCTATCATCCCACGTGCTCTCGGCCCATCGCTCTGTGTCACCCGCTCACAGTGGCGACTCTGCTGAGGATTTTTCTGAAGCTTTTTTTTTTCAAAGGTTTTAGATTTTGGATAAGTGCCAAAATTATTGATCACATTATTCCGTCTTCTCTTAATTATGACATATTCATAATAACACATTGCAGTAGAAGGGATTAGCCCATAAGTCTAAGGTACCCCTATTACCGCGAAGGTTCTCTTGTACTAATCTGCCTCCCTGAGAAAAGATAGTACTTGAGCGAGTGGAGCACTTGTTGCCATATCGCATGTACCTCCCTCATTAGAGGCTTGGAGTGTATTTTAGCCCAACATGAAGCTTCTACATCAGCAACCCATTTACAAATCTCATTATATTTTTCTTGCAAGTGCACTCCTTAGTATCTTCATGATCCTTAGATGAACCAAACTTAGGATAGAGACTAGCCAAAAACCTTACACGTGGGAGTTGTATGGTTGGAAGATATGATGTTGCATGCTATGGGCTACTTGTATACTTCTTTTAACTTGTCATTGTACAAATGTCATACTAACCACGAATTTTTGTGCAGACTCTTGAACGAACACACTCATGATATTAAATGTACGTATCACGTTATCATCATGATACTAAATATGCTTAGGCACAGTTGACACTATAGATCGTATCACCCTAGGATAACATAAAACCACTTAGGGACATCACTTACTCCTTTTCAGCGAGATGTCCACTTGACATCCCGCTACATACCTTTCTTTTTATTGCGTGACGTCCACTTGACGTCCGACACTTAGCCCGCAAGGGGCAATAACCTTTCCATCACATTACCCATAAGATGTCCACTCAACATCCAACTCGCAGCCCTCCAGGGGCAAATGTACACACCAAAAGCCCAAGCGGGGCAAATACCTACCCAAAACATTTCCCACATTAAAGGATATCCCAGTTGATGTCCTAACCTAAGCCCACATGAAGCAAACTTACTTCAAAATTCTTACCTTACCAAATCTTCAAGGGTATACGCCTCATACCTGAATCATTCACCCACATGAGGCAATAATTCATGTATCACCACATACCCTCAAATAGTGATAATCACACAGGTATCCGAAACTCCACCGTAATTAGGCAAAATAACCAAATCATTCCTTGGATAGCCACATACGGTAGTTGTCTTCATTTTACAAAACCTCAAACCATGGACTTATTACAACATAAGTAACTTAGTCACCTCACGTACATCACTCATTGTATGAATCTCAAATCCAACCCCGTTGTTGGATTTTCATTTTCACATGTTTTCATCTTTACCTAACAACTAACTTGTTTATTTCAAATGGATTGACATACATGTTATTTCACATCATGGCATGCTAACCCCTTGTGAATGCAGCCATAACATTAAACATCTCATGCATTACCCGCATCATAAGTCATATCAGGATTCTTACATGCACGGTCTAATATTCTGCTCGTGTATTAAAGGGGCTTGGAAGAGACCTGGTCACTGCCTGGTTCACGTTTCCCCAATCGTGGCCAATCTAGAGGGGGTTCCATACACTAACTCAAGTGAGGACTCGAGTTCAGACTTAGATTCGGTTCAACGCACTGTCATGACCAATCCACAAGAAGAAGGTACAAGGGAATATCACCCTATCTGCACGGGATAAAATTCTCAGCAATCATCGATGAGCGCCGAGATAGCAGCTACCCTAACAGCCTTTGCCAGTAGTGAATAGCTAGCATCGCTCATTCACCAACATGTCAGGAGGGCTCAGAATGCAGTGTCCTACCCAGAGGTCACCCTCAACAATGTCAATCCAATAAGGGGACCTTCCACCTCACACATGGTGCCCCCAACTGCCTTTTATCAGTTTGGGGCAGGACAAAGTCAGCTGAACCAAAGACAATTCTTTCTTGGACAAACTATCTAGCCGGCATTCGCACCAGGGCCTTTCTACCAAGGAGTGACCCAATAGCCTATTCCCAACTAGAGTACATCTGTCACCTCACAATTCTAGGCACCTCAACTGCCCCACTTTGTGGCATATCCCCAGGGGCAGTATGGATCTTATCCAAGTACAAGAGATGCCATCGTTCAACAACTAGGAATGGCGGAGCTATGGCAACACATACACTACGTAACAGATGATGGGAGATGAAGACAGCTTGCCCCCAAACTTCGCAATGCCCTAGTTTGAGAAGTACGTAGGATCTGGCAACCCGTGCGCTCACTTAACACATTATCAGATGATGATGAGAGCATTGAGGGTCAACGGTCGAATGATGGCTAAGCTCTTCGTCGTCACCTTAGGCCACCCAGTTAATGAATGGTACAGCCACCTTCTGCTGGACATAGCTACCAATTGGAGTAGCCTTGCTCAAGCTATGCCGGAGAATTATGGTTTCAACTCTTAGATGGAAACCACAATGCAACATTTGGAGGCCATAAGGCAAAGGCAAGGTGAGAACTTCAAATCCTACTATACGCGTTGGATGGCTACACAAGTCAGGCTGTAGACTCGTTTGACCCTACCGGAGATGATAACAAAGCTGTTGGATGGCGCACTGCCACCATACAGGAACAAATTTGGATCTGATAGCTTCTCTAGCTATCAAGAAGTGCTTGAGAAGGCAAAACGGATGGAGCATTTCGAATCCATGGATACCTATGAGGGGCACTAACCTGTTATGGATGACTATGTAATAGATTAGCTTTTAGCTACTTTACCTACGAGGCTTCTTTTGAATTATTTGTTGAATAAATTAAACATTGTTTATTTGCTTGATATTTTTATCAATGACATCACGCATTCTCATAAACATATTCATAATGTTTTTAGCACGTGTGACACATCATTTTATGAAATTAATTTGGGTATAAATCGATTCCCCTCAAAAATTCAAATGATTTGACTCTTGAGAGAAAGGGAGAGATAAATAAATGTACTTAGACAATGCGTGATAGCAATCGCCTCATTATACAAAGACAAAAGATCAATGGAAAGATCTCCAAGCACGAAACATCCACTGACTCAACCAAGAGAATGAAGCATGCAAAGATCAAAAGGATCGGAGCTAGAATAAGGATAAAACGTCGACCATTCACAAGAGCAAACATCACAAAGAAGGAGACAAATTGTTGAACATGTCAACAACTCCATAACAACCATTCACAACACTAAACAACTGGCGCAAAAGGAAGGAGACAAATCGTTGAACACGTCAACAACTCCATCATAACCATTCACAAGACCAAACAACCGGCGCAACATCACAAGGAAGGAGTCAGGTCATTGAAAACGTCAACAACTCCATCACCACTATTCACAAGACCAAACAACCAGCGCAACATCACAAAGAAGGAGTCAGATCGTTGAACACATCAACCAACCGGCACAATGTTACAACGAAAGGAGACAGATTGTTGAACACATCAGCAACTCTATCATATGGATCACAACAATTCATGGAACAATCAAGCAAAGGTCAAAACAGATTAAATCTCTCCTAAAGGATCATTCAAAGGTCAATACTAGAGATAAAAGGAGCCAGATTGTTGAACACATCAAACAACTCCTTCGCATGACACGCTACTATTTGCAATTATTACACCATCAGTGAAAACGCCAATCATCAAGACTCATCATCACATACACCTCAAGCCAGCAAAGCAGCACGAGCACCAACTAATCTATCAGAAATGTTGAACGAGTCAACAAAGGAAGTTGTGGACATGGACGATGACTGATCTACCAAATCAACCAAGTCTTACACAATTGCTATCACGCATAGGTGAAAGAATTAAATTTATGAAAAGCAGTACGAACAAAAAAAAAGAAATAAATTTGTAATTAGCTTGTCAATTAACACTCGGTTAGTTGAGCAAAAATTAGGGCTTCTTTTCAAAACACAAAAAGAGTAGTCCGCTGAGTTGAAAACCGGAAAAGGGCGGCTCAGGCAAAACTTAGGACATTGAGAGAACAACATTGGTTAGAAAACTTAAAAAGGCTAATTGATGGCACGAGTTAAATCATTTGAAACATTTATACCCCTGTTAAGTTCATCAATGAATTGTCATTTTTGCTGAATCTTTATGCATATGTTTATTTTGATTGCTTGCATGCCAATGGTAGAATGTCGTAAGTAAACATAAAAAAAATGAGTCTGCTGGATTGAAAACTTGAAAGGGCAATCCAGGCAAAAATTAAGATGAGGTTCGATAGATTGAAAACCTGCGAGGGCGATCTATGTAAAACTTAGGACCATAGAAATATCAAATTCATCATCTCCTCCTCGGAACGGTACGAGACATCATATACCTTCAACACTTCAGGCAAACAGCTTCCAAGAAATCATCGCCAACACAATGCGGGGTCAACGAATCATCCAAACTTTCCTGAAATCAGATCCAAGCTTTGAACTCGAATATGATACAACGAACCCATAGCCGTCACTTTGAGGGAGTCATCCATGGAATCCCTAACAAAACAAGTCATAGGGGCAACCATGCACCAGCACGAGAGAAGGCTCTTCAACGAACGAAGCCCACGACACCTACAACAGATGAACATACATCATATGATAAATATTGTTCATGCATAAAAACATGCATACATAACATTCGCATCATGTCATTTACAGGTAAAGATGATGCCTCCACCTTCACATGAGGAACCTACAGGCAAGACGATGGCCCACTCAAGCCTAAAGTCAACATTGCAACAAAAGCCTCCTAAAATGGAGCGGTTCCCGGGACATCCCCGAATTTCTATTAAACTTATTTATTCCTCATATTTTAATTTTTGATTGAAGGGGGAAAAATTATTACTTCGCATAAACTCAATCAAATAATTAAAACATTCATCATAAAATGTATTAAATCTTTTCTTTGATTTGTTACAGGAAATGAGTCAACATCCTATTAAGGAAATTCAAACCATAACCGAAGAAGGATGCGGTTGTCTCGATGACTGAAGAAAGAAACAGTCTCATGAAATAGTTGCCAACTACAACAGGGATGCCATAGAAAGAAACTGTCGACCCTCCCACAAGGGGCATCAAGTACCTAAGGGATTCTGAAGAAGGAGACAGACAACCCTATGGAGACACAATGCCAGAAAGGAAAGCCTATGTCATCACCAATTGGGAACAAGAAATCACCAGCCGCATCGATCAGGTATATTCTCAATCCCTTCGCTCTTTTCGTGTGATAATACTGGTTATACAACCAGCAATTATCACACGAGGGGCAGCTGTGAGCACGTGATTTTGTACCAGCTAGCACGTTTGATAATGATGGTTTTTTCGAGATCTTATCCTCGAATCTCAAGATTTTCGACCGTCCGATGATCTTCATTTGGGAGTCTTCCTCATCTCTGAATTTAAAAGGACTTTAATTCAGAAAATTAACTAAAAAAAATAATAATAAAAAATAAAAAATAATAAAAAATAATAATAAATATGAAAATGCACAAAAAAATTCGAAAATGTCGCTAAGAGCCAAGTCCGAGGACCCGCATCGTAGAAGGTAGGCGAGGCGAAACTCGCCAAAAGGCTTCGGCGAGGCTGCCTCGCCAAAGGGGGCTTGGCGAGGCATGATCCTTGCCAAAGTCCCGGTGAGGGGTCTCGCTAGACTTTTTTTCCGGTGAGACCCCTTGTTGGAAAAACTTACCTTTTTTGGATTTCCGGGATTTTTCTATAAATAGTCGAGTCATTTTTTATTATAGGGGCTCGAAAATTCAGAGAGAAAAATCCTCTCTTTCAGATAAAAGAAATGAAAACAATATTTCTTACTTTCTTCTAACTTTTTCTCTGATCCAAAACACTTTTGGATCCCAAATCTCTTCATCTTAAAATCAAATTTCTTCTAAAATCCTCAAATACTCTCGGGCATAAAATAAATTTAGAACCCGAGTCTGATTATCTTTTGGATAAATAAACACATTATTTTTCCAAACAAACAATTATTTTCACATTAAATCACAATAACTACAAAAACGAATGAGGAACGCTCCTGGGGATCGAACGGACATGCCAAAGTGGATTCACGCCAAAAGGGTAAAGCCTCTGAGTTCCTAGAGCTGCTTATTTCGTGTTCCTCCTCTTCTTCTTAATTTCTTTCTACATGTGAACCTAGGAATTATTTTATTTTATTGTAAATATTGTAATTCTCTTCTTATTCTTTTTATTTCTTATTTTTTAATTTTTGTATTAGAATACTCCCACGAAAGGAATAAAATATATTCCTGGATAACATACCTCACATTTTTCCATGCGGTCATTTTCACTAATAAAATTGGCCAACATACGTGTAAATAAAAATGAACTTTTTTTTAAATTAACAACTTTAAAATCTTCGATGTTTTAATTAGGCCACGCGGGGTCTCGCTAAAATCAAATCGAACATATTTGCAATATTTCATGCTAACCTCTGTGGATGCTGGTTAGATGTATGTTTAGGATTTATTTTCCTTTGAGTATTGCACATATTTTAGTGGAAAATGTAATTAATAGGGTAGCGGGCAGTTGCATCCTCCTATTTTTGAAAGCCTTGTAATTTTTAATTTCCGCATTTACTTTCCTAATTTACTTACTGTTTTGTGGAGGATTTATTTTCCCGCTTTGTGGATGATTTATTGCTTTTTCTATACGTGAAACATGCATTTAAAATAAAAAATGAACTAAGTGCGAATATGCATAATTAAAAGAAAATGATTTTCTGAAGATGTAATTTAATGTGATCACTTAAGAAATAAGCAACTTATCCCAGACCCGAATCTCTGTGTCTTGGTGGGCCATCCCCCGGACATTAAGCCTCATAGGACTCTAATTCCTGGAAAGAGCTAATCCAGGTGGCGACTCCACACTAAGAGACGTCGGATTTGGGTTTGAACCGATCTAAAACATTTTCTCATTTTTTCTCTTTCACCCTTTTTTCCCGGGTCCCCGACCCTGTGCTTTCATTTCTTTTTTTCAAACACCCCGGTGGACCACGCCTATCATCCCGTGAGCTCTCGGCCCACCGCTCCGTGTCTTCCGCTCACAGAGAGGAATTATTAATTTGTTTAACTGCATTAATAATTCAAAGGAACAATGAAAGGATAAGGAAAAATAGTCAAAGCGAGCAAGGGAATTTTCCCTTTGCAAGTGAGCCCGGAACAGAACACGGGTTGTTCGAAAGTGGGGCCCGTGCGGCTGCCCCGTGAGCTGAAAAGCTCGCGGGTCGCTAGCTAGAGGGGAAAGCCCCCGCGCTAGCAGGCTACAAGGGTGCAAGCGTTGCCCATGGCAGTGCTTGCGGTATATGAGGGAAGCCCGTTATGTGGTGTGCAGGTCAACCCGCGGGTCACCGTGACCTTTGCGGTTGACCTGCTATACATGTGATGTGTTTATCCCATCCCATGTAGAGTTAGAGGGGGAGTTTAACACTCCCCCATTTTTCCTTATAAATAGGCTTTCAAAGCCTCATTAATTCACACACATCAAAAAGCTTTAGGCTTCTTTTCTCTCCGATTTCTACTCTCCTCTTCTTTTGTTGTGCGAGATCCTCCATGAGTTTCTTCAAAAAAATCAAAGAGTTCTTTTAGAAGGCCCTAAGTTTAAGTGAGCATTCGATTTGGATTTTCAGGTTGATTTACGAGTAATCTAGCAACTACTATCAATCTACGGGTTCTACCTCTTCGAGGTTTTTGTTGGTAAAGATCCGTGTGGATCAAGTCATAGAGGCTCTCCTAGTTTGGAAGCTTGTGCCGTCGAAATTACTCAAAGGGAACGCCGCTACTAATAGAGAGATCAAGCATGCATCAACTAGTAATGCCGTTTCTTTAGATGCGAGGTTTCTTTTATATGTTTTACAAACCTAATAGCATCTATGAAATGTTTTAACCTAGATTATTTCAATCATGGCATGCTTAGGAACCTATGCATTTTCAATTACTGTATTGATTAACCAATAGTGGTATCAAAGCTTGCCTTATGCTATGCATGATTGATTGTAATATGTTAACATGTGATTTTCTATGAATTGATTAAAGTATACTATGCATGACTTAGGTTTCAATTCTTATTATAGAAAATGATGTGATAACTATATTAAGGTTTTGCTCAAACTTAGTCTAGGTGATTATCATATAAAATTAGCAGTGTTTTACCACATGGGTAAATGCTTTAATTAAGGGTTGTCCCGTACTTCACTTAATTAAAGAACAGAATCTTTAAATCATAATTATCTGTGGTATAACGAATCAAAGTGCCCGTGATAATTTTGGCAAGGAATGGATAAGGCTGCTCATTCACTTTAAGTGGGCCTCTCTTACCTTGAAGTTATCGTTGGTATTAGATTCAAGTGTACCCAAGAGATGTTTATGACTTAGTCGATTTCTAGTATGGGAATTTTTTTCGCATATGGATTTACAAATGTGGTTTAAGTTGTTTAAATTAAAACATGTAGACATAGGTGCAAAAAACTTAAACATGGACCTTATTTGTTTTGCGTGCAATGTGGAGTCTTGGCATAATGGAATGATTATGATATACTAGTTAAAGCATGTTCCCTTATAGTTAATAATTCCTAATAGCCCGGAATTATTATTTCATAATCATATCCATCATATAAGACCTAGACTAGGGTGAGACTAGTGGCACCAATGAAATCCCTACAACTATATTAAGGTGGAAAAATGTCTTCCCATCATAAGCAGTGATAAGAGCCTTATTAACGGACGTAAGCACATGTACAACATGCCTTCCTTTAACATTGCTTGGTCATGAGACTAGATGGGGTTAGTGCCTTAAGCAAAGGAATTCAATTTTCTATAATATTGGAGCTAATGCTGAATTGGAGACACATTTGAGGAGTCGGACAATTGGGTACGCATGTCTCGAGAAAGAGAACTCAAATAGATTAGCAATTGCAAGAGATGCAAATAGATAGGTTCCATCCATGGTTATATTGTTATAACTTGACCTGCAATAGTGGGGGGTCATGATGAGTAGCTATGGATGATACCTATTAAGGAAAATTGGTTTAACCAGAGTTCCCGAATTTGAATAGAAGGGGCTATTTAAATGTCAATAAAATAGTAGGAAATTATGTGTTTAATTAAAGACCTTATATTAAATTCATGTACATATGCTAATGTCTAAACAAATTCTATCTTATATCTACATTGTACAATGAATCCAAAATAAACTTTCACTCAATTCTTGATAACAAATTAGATAGTCCAAACATTACTGATTGGTTCAGGGTGGTGAGGATAATCCTTAGATGCGAAAGGATAGCTTATGTTTTGGATGAGCCCCTCCCTAATGAGCCTGATGTTGAGACTGATGTTTACGAACATGAGCCATGAGATAAGCATAGAAAGGATCGTGAAACAGCAACATGTATACTGCTAGCCACAATGAATTCTGAGCTTCAAAAATAGCATGAGAACATGGATCTCGATACCATGATTCTCCATCTTTGTGAGCTCTTTTCAGAGCAGGCTAGATCCAAGAGATATGATAAGTCAAGAATCTTATTCAGAATGAAGATGTAGGATAGCACTTCAACACCGCAGCATGCTCTTAAACTATTAGGTTATATAGAGAAGCTGACCCGACTGGGTTTTGTGATGGATCACAAATTATGCATGGATCTGATTCTTGCTTCATTAACTAACATTTACTCATATTTTCTGATTAATTATTACATGAACAAGATCGATGCCATGCTACCTGAGTTGGTTTACGACCTGAAAATAGTAGAGCCTAATATTCGAAAGGATCCCAAGGCTCTACCTTTGGTTGGGAAAACCAAGGCTTCCAAGGATGGGTCCCACATTAAAAAGGGTCTGAGTGCCTATTCGTAAGGTTTCAACTCTAATAACTCCTAGGATTTTTTACTTAATAATGAAGCCAAAATCCTTATCTCCCACTTTCCTACCGATAAGATATAAGTTCAAAATACGAATAGGTGTTGTTAGTACAACTTATCTAAATAGAAAAATGGTGACCACTGCAAGTATACAATTACAATGTAGTTTTAAAAGATATCGATCCCACAGGGAAGGACTAGCTCTAAAGATCAACAAGAAAAATGGAAAAAAGAAAATTAAATATTTTTAGATTTTAGTTGGGAGGATTAGAATGAAGAATGGATATATATATTTATGGAAGTATAAAGATTCTAAATATATAGATTTTCCTACGAAATAAGTATAGCAAAGAAAACATGTAAATTCAACAAAGTTATTACGTTCACTTGACTAATTTAACATAATCGGTTCTAGACACTCAGATGTCCAATGATTCACCATAGAGCAACACATGAAATGACTTTTCTAAATCTAGTGCAAACAAATTAAGATGATTATATAAACCTGGACAACAATATTACTATGCTTAGTACGAGTCACCCTCACATAGCCACATTTAGCAAGTTACCATTCCAAAAATGTTGGCTCACTAAACAACATTAAAATCATAGATCTAGTGATTATATACAATCTCGTTAACCCCGAAACTACTCTTAAAGTTAACTCAAAGGCATATAACTTGATTAATATAAAAGACTCAACACAAAATACGCATTATGACACATAGACATATCATAAACTTTGAAATAGAAAGTATAAGTAGAAAGCAAAGCAAAGTTGTAAGGTATG
>CATIWQ010446649.1:0-14453 GCA_949673415.1 Euphorbia schlechtendalii | reverse complement strand
TCCCACTAAGGACTTTAGATCCCCAACATTTGCATAGGGATGAGGATTTTGGTTGAAAAAATGGAAAAAGTAAAGGAAAAATTTTACTTGTTTTTTTGGATTGAAGGGAGCCCATAAGGGGCTGAATTCATTTAGCAAAGGGGGGAGCTCAGATTTTTCCAGCAAGGAGAGGAAGGAAGAAACAACCCAAGCAAAGAAACTAAGAATAGAGAGCTCACCAAACCAACATCGAAAATTTGAAAAGTTCATTTTTTTCAAATGTTTTCAAGCCTAATTCTAAAGGAAGAAGGACTTCTACCTCCTCTCTTCCTCTTCCTACAAGCCATATCCCGGAAGCCTAGCCTTCCTGCCAAGAGGAGATCTTTACTCTCCATTTTTTCCAAAAATAGCAAAACCAAACCAAAGAAACGAGGAGGACTTTCTGGGTACTTTCATGGACCAAGAAAAGCGGATTCACGACTACGGGGTAAGCCTCTGAGTTCCTAGAGTTAGTGCTTACATTTATATGCCTTTTGTTTTGAAGTTTCATTTTGTTTTTGATTTTGAATCTGTTTGGTTTTTTTTCTTTACATACAAATATTCTACACATCCTGAGCTTTCCAGAATGATAAAGATTATCAAAATCCATTAAGTATAGCGAAAGTTATGATCGTTTGAAGTTTTGGATTTTGTTTTTGCTGTTTTCTGCTGTTTTTTTGTCTTTTCATGCAAGTCTGGAAAATCGATGTCATTAACGATATCACCTGATACCATTAATGATATTACTTGATGCCGTTAATGATATCGACCTGGTAGAATGCAGTTTTGCTTCGAACCGTTTAAGCCCGGAATGACCCACTGAGACCATCTTGAGTTCGGAAATACATAATTGGGGGTAATAAACCTCTAATTTATAATTATTTAAGATTTATATATGATTTATTAATGTATTAATGTGTTAATTAAAGTTTGGAGTAGCAACGGAAGCACTTCGGGCCATTCATATCGATATCGCCCTTCACAGGGAAGTCGATAACAATATGAATGACATCGTTACCATTGTTAACCCAAATGATGACTATATTATGCATGTTTGGCCTAGATTTATCTTTCTAAATATTGATTTAGCTCACCCCCACGAAGGGAATAAAAAATGTTCCTAGATAACAGTCCTCACCACATTGCCATGCGGTCATTTTCACTAATAAAATCGACCAACATACATGTAAATAAAAATGAATCATTTTCATTTTAACCACTTTAAACCATCTGTGTTTTGATTAAGCCATACGAGCTTCACTAAAATTAAATCGAACATACGTGCCATATCTTGTGCTAACATTTGTGGATGCAGGTTAGATGTATGCCTAGGGATTTATCTTCCTTCGGGTATTGTAAGTATTTTTACGAGAATTGTAATTAATAGATTAGGCGGGCGGTTGCATACCCAAGTTTTGTAAATTATTAATTTACTTTTCCGTATTTACTTAATGCTTGACGTATGGATTTACTGCTTTCCGCATGCGCTTTAAATCATGCATTTCAAACTCAAAATGACTTAAGTGCGAATATGCACAATTAAGAGAACACGATTTTCTGTAGATGTAATATAGTGTGATTCAATAAGAAATAAGCAAATTATCCCAAACCCAAATCTCTATGTCTTGGTGGGACGTCCCCCAGACATTAAGCCTCACAAGATTCTAATTCCTGGAAAGAGCTAATCCAGGTGGTGACTCCACACTAACAGACGGTGGATTCAGGTTCGAATCGATTTGAATAAACATTTTCGCCTTCTCTTCAAAACCTTTTCCCGGGTCCATGACCTGGCGCGCATCTTTTTTCAAACACCCAAATGGACCGTGCCTCTCATCCTGCACGCTCTCGGCCCACCTCTTCGTGTCGTCCGCTCACAGTGGCGACTCCGCTGGGGATTTTTCTAAAAACTTGTTTTTTAAAGGTTTTAGATTTTGGATAAGTGCCGAAAATTATTGATCACATTATTCCATTTTTCCCTTAATTATGACATAGTCATTCTGAAGCATATGCATTAGATGGCTTAACCTTTAAGATTAGGGTACCCTATTTTACCGAGATGCTTGCGAAAGTATACTTCGTGACCCCCTGGTGATTGAAGGAACTTAGCGAGTGGATCACTTCTTGCCATATCGCATGTACCTCCCTCGTTCGCACCTATTTGGGGAGAGGCTTGGAGTGTATCTTAGTGCAACAAGAACCTTCTACATCAACAACCCATTTACAACCCTCATGTAAATAACCCATAGGCATTTTCCCTAAGGTGTTACCCCACAAACAACCATGCATTATATTTGCCAGCAGGGGCACTCCTTAGTATCTTCATGGTACTAAGATGAACCAAACTTAGGATAGAGACTAGTTAAAAACCCTACACGCGGGAGTTATATGGTTGGAAGATTGGATGTTGCATGCTATGTGCTATGTGTTCATCACATCACCACATTTTTTTTTTGTGAAAAGCATCATGCTAACCCACGATTTGTTGTGCAGACATGAATTATACACACACATGTCATAAGCCTGACACCGTATACCTAGAGTTAGGAAGATGCGTTGAGATCACCTAGGGTTAGGATTACCCATAATACTTGCTAAGCACTTAAAACCTTTGTCTGCTTAGAGTCATTGACTTCTAAGCTTAGGGTATAACACTTCGTTCTACCCGAACTTGAACCTAGAAGTAGGAGATGCGACATGATAGCATCACCTAAGATTAGGGTCACCTTCGACTGTGCCTTTGCACTTGAACCTCTTGGGATAACGAATTTCCAAACCATAGGGTATAACACATTATTTTACCCAAACTCAGACTCACCGAGAGCAACCCCTGGTAGTTAACTCTCAAAGCCAAAAATGTGTTATCACTTGGATAATACAAGACCATTATTCATTTTTGGTTCGTTGTTTCAATTGGATTGGCAAACTCACCACTTTTTGCTAAAACGGCATCCTCTTACTTATTGCCACCTAGGCAGTATAGTAGACATTGCTTATAGGTTTGTTTGCTTCAATTGGATTGGTAAACTCACCACTTTTCTCGCTAAAGCAACATCCATTTGCTTAATTTTCACTTGGCCAGTATAGTAAACATTGTTCATTTGCTTCAACTGGATTGGCATACTTACCACCTTTTTCACCAAAACGGCATTCCTTTTACTTATTACCACCTAGGTAATATAGTAAACATTGTTTATGATTAGTTTGCTTCAACTGGATTGAAAAACATACCACTTTTTAATACACAATTCCTTGGTCATTTTCGGTTCGTTTGCTTCAACTGGATTGGCAAACTTACCACTTGTCCTTTGCCAAAACTGCACTCCTCTTACTTATTGCCACCCGGGTAATACAATAAACATTGTTTATAATTAGTTTGCTTCAATTGGATTGGCAAACTTACCACCTTTTTTTTTGCCAAAATGGCATTCCTTTTACTTATTGTCACCTGGGCAGTACGGTAAACCTTAGTTATGGTTAGTTTGTTTCAATTGGATTGGCAAACATGAACCACACTTTAAACCAAGCCTATTACCACAGGGGTATTAAGGCAATCGATCGATTTTTTCCAAATGGATTAGTAAACAAAACCCTCGACATCACATAGATGTCACCTCAAACTATTAGCCTATTACCACATGGTAACTTGGTCATCTCTTGAGTCACACAGACATCGTACAAATCTCAAATCCAACACCTATTGTTGGACTTTCATCTTCACATGTTTACCTAACGAGTAACATATTTGTTTCAAATGGATTGACATACATGTTATTTCACATCATGGCATGCTAACCCTTGTGAATGCAGCCATAACATTAAACATCTCACACATTTCTCACATCATGAGTCATGTCACAAATCTTACATTCACATCTGACACTCTGCTTGTGTATCTTAGCTAGGAAGAGGTCTGCTCACTGCCTGGTTTGAATTTCCCCAATTGTGACCAATCTAGAGGGGGTTTCGTACACTGACTCAAGTGAGGACTCGGGTTCAGACTCAGATTCAGTTCCATGCACTATTATGGCCAATCTACAAGAAGAAGGCGTGAGGGAAGATCACCCTGTCGTTATGAGATAAAATTCTAAGTAGTCGTCGATGAGCACCGAGATTGCAGCTACCTTAGATACCTTTGCTAATAGCGAATAGCTAGCCTCGCTCATTCGCCTACATGTTAGGAGGGCCTAGAATGCAGCATCCAACCCAGAGGTCACCCTTTACAATGCCAATCCAACAGGGGGACCTCCCACCTCACACATGGTGCCCCCAACTACCTTTTATCAGTTCGGGGCAGGACAAAGTCAGCTGAACCAGGCTCCGATTGGACAACCAGGATGTATCTTCTCCAATCCTTCCCAATACTTCCAGAGGCAGCCTATCTAGTTGACATTCTCATCAGGGCCTTTCTACCAAGGAATGGCCCAACACCCTATTCCTAACTAGAATACGTCGACCGCCTCACAGTCCCAGGAACCTTAATTGCCCCACTTTGCGGTGTATCCCCAAGGGTAATATGGCTCTTATCCAAGCATAAGGAATGCCATCCTCCAACAACCAGGAATGGCGAAACTATAGCAACGATTCTTGGCCACTCGTAGTGGTCATCTCATGAATTCATACTCAGCACAACCAACAATCGGGGATAAAGATAGCTTACCCACAAACTTCGCAATGCCGCAGTTTGAGAAGTACGTAGGATGTGGTGACCCGCGCGCTCACTTGGCACATTATCAAACGGTGATGAGAGCATTATGGGTCAGCGAATGGATGATGGCTAAGCTCTTTGTCATCACCTTGGGCCACCCAGTCAACGAATGGTAATTCCACCTCCTGGTAGACATAACTATTGAATGGAATAGCCTCACTTAAGCCATGCTGGGGCATTACGGTTTCAACTCTCAAATGGAAACCACGATGTAACATCTGGAAGCTATAAGGCAGGAGCAAGGTGAGAACTTCAAATCCTACTATACACGCTGGATGGCCACACAGGTAAGTCTTCGGGGCTATCTTAACTCTACTAGAGATGATAACCAAGCTTCTAGATGGTGCACTACCATCATACAAGAATAAATTTGGATCAAACATCTTCTCGAGCTATCAAGAAGTGCTTGAGAAGGCAGATAGGATGGAGCACTTCGAATCCCTGGAGCACCTTGAATCGGAAGAATAACACATTCTTGATTATGTAATAATTTAGCATTTAGCTACTTTGCCCACAGGGCTTTTGAATTTTCAATTGAACTTTGTTTATTTGCTTGATATTTTATCATTGACATCACACATTCTCTTAAGCATATACATATTTTTTTTAACACATATGACACATCATTTTATGAAATTAATTTGGGTATAAATGGATTCCCCACAATAATTTCAAATGATTTGACTCTTGAGAGAAAGTGAGAGACAAATACATATACTTAGACAATGCGTGATAGCAATTGCCTCATCATACAAGGATCTCCAAGTAGGAAACGTCCATTGACTCATCCAAAGATAAAAAAGATTGGAGCTAGAATAAGGCCAAAATGTCAGACTGCAACAACGCCACAAAGAAGGAGTCGGATTGTTAAACATGTCAACAACTCCATCACACTGATCACCATCATTCGTGGGATAATCAAACAAGATTCAATGCAAAAGATAAGGAGTCAGACTGTTGAACACGTCAATAGTCCCTTCACACGGCTTCCTACTATTTATGGGGCAATCATTGCACCATCAAAGGAAATACCGATAATCAAGACTCATCATCACATACACCTCAAGATAGCAAAGCGGCACGAGTACCAACCAATCGCTCAGAATTGTTAAACGAGATAACAAATGAAGTCATGAACATGGATGGTGATTGATCTACCAAATCAACCAAGTCTTACACAATTGCTATCATGCATAGGTGAAAGAAATAAATCGGTGAAAAGTAGTACAAAGAAAAAAAATAAATTTGTATTTAGCCTGTCAATTAACACTTGGTTAGTTGAGCCAAAATTAAGGCCTATTTTCAAAGCACAAAAAGAATGGTCCGCTGAGTTGAAAACCTGAAAAGGGCGGCTCAGGCAAAACTTAGGACATCGAGAGAACCACATTGGTTAGAAAATATGAAAAGGCTAATCAATGGCAGAAGTCAAATCATTTGAAACATTTATACGCTTGTTAAGTTCATCAATGAATTGTCATTTTTGTTGAATCTTAATGCATATGCTTATTTTGATTGCTTGCATGTCAATGGTAGAATATCGCAAGTGAACATCCAAAAAAATTTTAAAAAAATAATAATAAAAAAATAATAAGTCTACTGGATCAAAAACCTGAAAGGGTAGTCCATGCAAATATTAAGACAAGGTTTGATAGATTAAAAACCCGCAAGGGCAATCTATGCAAAACTTAGAACAAAACCAATGTCAAAATAATCATCCCCTCCTT
This sequence comes from Euphorbia schlechtendalii, assembly GCA_949673415.1. Lineage (NCBI taxonomy): Eukaryota > Viridiplantae > Streptophyta > Magnoliopsida > Malpighiales > Euphorbiaceae > Euphorbia > Euphorbia schlechtendalii. Next base: position 8,006 of record CATIWQ010446649.1, on the reverse strand, counting down.
GGAACGGCACGTGCACGACATTATATACCTCCAACAGAAAAATGACTTCCAAACGATCATCGCCAACATAGTGCAGAACTAATGACTCATCTAGACTTTCCTCAAACCAGATCCAAGCTTTAAACTCAAATCTGATTCAACGAACCTATGGCTGTTGCTCTAAGGTAGTCGTCCATGGAATCCCTAACAAGATAAATCCTAGGGGCACTCATGCACCAGCATAAGAAGGTATCAACTTGGAAACCTCTGAAAGGCCCCTCACGCAATGAAGCTTCTACTATCGGCTGTGGCCAATACTCCAAAGCCAGCAATGCCAGCAACAAACAAACATACATCATATGATAAATGTTATTCATGCATAAAGTCATTCATACATGCATACCCATCATGTCACTTACAGGTCAAGGCGATGTTATAACCGGGGCAACACCATTTCGAAGAGAAAAGCACCTGCACCTCCACATGATGAACCTACAAACAAGACAATGGCTCACTCAAATCATTTTAACTTTCATCAAATTCAAGCCTACTTCGGCCTCCTTCAAGCAGCATTACAACATCACAAAAGTCTCCCCAATGGAGCGGTCATCGGGACATCCTCGAAAATCTAAAACTTAAATTTCTTTACCTATCATGGGCCTGAAGAAAAAATTTCTTAGAACCCTTGTGAGCATAGGATTTTGATCCCACTCATGAGTTCGATGATGAAGCTGTAATATATTTTCCTTTACCAGTCTTCTACTTTGACAAGTTCTCGGAGGTCCTCGGGAGAAGCATTCCTCGTTTCTTATGAACCTTAGATATCTTTTTACACCACATCATCAGTAACCGTACCCGATTTGAACAAAAATTAGACAAAAAATCACGATCATCGATGTAACTAATATCGGTACCAATGCCATAACATCGGTACTGGTGTTAAACATCGGTACTGAAGTTAAACATCGGTATCGATGTCACAACATTGGTATTGATCTCATGACATTGGTATCGATGTCACAACATCGGTACTGATGTTGCGACATTAGTACCGATATTGAAGACATCGGTACCGATGTCAATAAATTCCAGTGACATCGGTACCGATGTCACAATGACAGTATAAGCTGAATGATTGCAAAATTCCGGAATTAGTGAATAAATTTTAAATAATTCACTTCTAGTCACTTTCACACTATTGAAGTGGCTGGAAAGTCCCTCCATGATGATGGATGGGACACTAGTGGAAGAAAATGGGCTGAAAATGCCAATAATGCGTTTTGACTTTGGATTGAAGGGAGCCCATAAGGGTTGGTTTTTTTGGTAGCAAAGAGGGGAAAAAAATGAGCATAAAATGAAAAGAGAGGTATGAGTGGAAGAAACTCATATCAAGAACAAGTAAAAGAGAAGAGAGAATTCAAAGTGTTCTTGAGTGTTCTTGAATATAAAATCAAACTTTCACCTCCAAAACTTAGAATTTCGAGTTTGTTAAATGAAATACTTGAAGTTTAGACTTGAATGGAGAGTCTACAACATCTTTATCACTCACTTGAAGGTTACTACACCTTCTAAAATGTCTACTTTGGCAAGGAATGGATCCATTCCAAAGATTTTCGGTAAATCATCAACCAGCAACCAAAATCAACCAAAAAGAAATGAGGAGAGCTTCCCGGAGGACTTCATGGACCTGAAACAAAGTGGATTCATGACTATAGGTTAAGCCTCTGAGTTCCTAGAGTTTTTTCTTACATTTATATGTTTTTCTTTTTGAAGTTTCGTTTTGTTTTCTATTTTTCTCAGTTTTCGCGCACCAATCTGTTTTCCAGAATTTACAGTATGATTTCAAATATTTTTGAGTATTTTATTTACACTAACATATTTTGCACATCTTGAGATTTTCAGAATGATAAAGATCATCCAAAACGGTTAAGTATAGCAATAGTTATGATCGTTTGAAGTATCAGATTTTTGTTGTGCTATTTCTGCTGTTTTTTCGTGTGTTTTCTGCAGGTCTGGAATGTCGAGGTCAGTACCGACCTTGCCAACATGGGTACCGACATTCCAACATCAGTACTGACATCATTTCTGACATTCCAACATTGGTACCAATGTTGCCTTTGGCAGAACAAAGTTTTCCTCAGTTTTGCTCTATTTTGAATTGTTTAAAGCTCGAAACGACCCTCTGAGACTCTTCTGAGCTTGGAAATGCATCATTGGGGGTAAAAAACCTCTGATTTATAATTATTTAAGTTTTATATATGATTTATTAATGTATTAATATGTTGATTAAAAGTTTGGAGTAGCAACGGAAGCGCTTCGGACCATTCTTATTTTTATCGCCCTTCACAAGGAAGTCGGTAACGACATGAATGACGTCGATATCATTGTTAACCCAAACCATGGCTATGTTATGCATGTTCGGCCTAGATTTATGTTTCTAAATGTTGATTTAGGTTACCCTCATGAAGAGAACCCCGTTCTCGGATACCTGACCTGACAAAATTCACATGCGGCATTTTCACTAATAAAATGACCAACATACGTGGAAATAAAAATAAACCATTTTTATTTAAAATAATAACTTCAATTCATCGATGTTTTAATTAGGTCACACGGGCCTTGCTAAAATTAAATCGAACATATGTGTTATACCTTGTGCTAACCTTTGTGGATGCAGGTTAGATGTATGCCTAGGATTTATTTTCCTTCGGGTATTGTATATACTTTTACAAAAATTGTAATTAATAGATTAGGCGGGTGGTTGCACCCCCGAGGTTATGTAACCTTTAATCTTTACTTTTTCGCATTTACTTCTCGCATTTACTCAATGCTTGATGTATGGATTTATCACTTTCCGCATGCGCGTTAAAACATGCATTTCAACCACAAAACGACTTAAGTGTGAATATGCATAACTAAAGAAATACGGTTTTTTGTAGATGTAATTTAATGTAATCCAATAAGAAATAAGCAACTTATCCCAGATTTGAATCTCTGTGTCTTGGTGGGCCGTCCCCCGGATGTTAAGCCTCACGGGACTATAATTCCTCGAAAGAGCTAATCCAGGTGGTGACTCCATACTAAGAGACGGTGGATTCGGGTTTGAACTGATCTTAATAACGTTTTCGCCCTCTTTTCCAAACCATTTTCCCGGGTCCCCAACCTGGTGCACATCTTTTCCAAAACTCCCCGGTGGACCGCGCCTCACATCCCACGCGCCCTCGGCCCACTGCTCTATGTCATCCTCTTACAGTGGCGACTTCGCTGGGGAATTTTTCTAAAAACTTGTTTTTCCAAAGGTTTTAGATTTTGGATAAGTGCCAAAAATTATTGATCACATTATTCCATTTTACTCTTAATTATGACATATTCATAATTTCGCTTTGCAATAGAAGGGAATAGCCCTTAAGTTTAGGGTGCCCTATTTACCGTGAAGCTTGCGAAAGTATCCTTCGTGACCCCCTGGTGATCGAAAGGCAACAAGCGGGTGGAACACTTGTTGCCATATCGCATGTACCTCCCTCGTGAGAGGCTTGGAGTGTATTTTAGTGCAACAAGAACCTTCTACATCAGCAACCCATTTACAAGCCTCATTTAAATAACCCATAGGCATTTTCCCTAGGGTGTTACCCAACACACGATCATGAATTATATTTCCTGCAGGTGCGCTCCTTAGTATCTTCATGGTACTAAGATGAACCAAACTTAGGATAGGGACAAGCCAAAACCCTACACGCGGGAGTTATATGGTTGGAAGATTGGACGTTGCATGCTATGTGCTATGTGTATACGATTTTCAATTTATCACTAAACAAATGTCATACTAACCATAAATTTTTGTGCAGACACTTGAACGCACACACTCATGGTATTAAATGCACATATCACGATACCAAACCAATATCACATACACTTAGGCACAGTTGACACTATAGATTGTGTTACCCTAGGATAACACAAAACCACTTAGGGACATCACTTACCCCTTTTTAGCGAGATGTCCACTTGATATCATGCTATTAGCCTGCACATGGCAAATATACCTTTCCTTTTACTGCATGATATCCACTTGACATCCGATACTTAGCCCACAAGGGGAAATAATATATCCCACACACGGCCCTTCCAGGGCAATTATACACACGAAAAGCCCAAACGGGGCAAATACCTACCCAAAACCATTTTTTCCTACATTAAAGGATATCCTAGTTTATATCCTAAGCCCATACAAGTCGAACCTACTTCAAAAATCTTACCTTACCAAATCTTGAGAGGTATACGATTCATACCCGAATCATTCACCCACACGAGGCAATAATTCACATATCACCACATAGCCTCAAACAGTGATGACAGCACAGGTATCCAAAATTTCACCCTAATTGGGAAAAATAACCAAATCATTCAATAGGTAGCTACATACAATAGTTGTTTTCATTTTATTAGGGTATGTCACACCGCTTACCCGAAACAATTTTGACCTCCTCATGAGACCTAGTCGTAGCACTCAAACCTCCATCTTCTAAGCCTAGGTTATAACACATCGTTGCACCCGAACTTGAACCTAGAATTAGAAGACGCGATAAGACAGTGTCACTCATGATAGGATTATCCCTGGTTATAGTAGTGCTTACTCGGTGCTCGAACCCCCACCTGTTTGGAGTCATAAACCAAAGGGTATAACACATTGTTCTACCTGAACTCAAACCTAGAATTAGAAGATGTTTTACGATAGCGTCACCTAGAAGGATCATCCTTGGTTATAACGGTGCCCACTTGGCACCCGAACCTCTTCCTGTTTGGGACAACAAACCCACTATACTATGAGTCATACGGTACAATGCACTAGTTACCTAGACTCACACAATTGTGTGGAAGGTAAACAAAGCCACCTCACGACATGAGAAAGAGCCACAGTTGCAAATTCTGAAAAAGCCTATTACCCCACAGGTAATAGGCAACCATCACCTGTTTGTTCCAAAAGGATAGACCAAACACGAGTCACACATCAACCCCCAAGCCTATTACCACACGGGTATTACGGCAATCGACCTGTTTGTTCCAAATAGATTGATAAACACAACCCTCAACATCACATAGATGTTACCTCAAACTATTTATCTATTACCACATGGTAACTCGATCATCTCACGATATCACACAGACATCGTACAAATCTCAAATCCAACCGCCATTTTTGGATTTTCATCTTCACATGTTTTCTTCTTTACCTAATGACTAACCTGTTTGTTTCAAATGGATTGACATACATGTTATTTCACATCATGGCATTCTAATCCTTTGTGATATAGTTATGACATAAATGCATGTCATGCATCTGTTAAAAGTCTATCGCCACGCACTTCATGGCACTTGCTAGGTCATATTTAGCTGATATCTCCTCAATATCACATACTTAGTTTTAGACGACACATGATGCAGTGCTACCTAGGATCACACACATTGTGGTTCCCTTTTGGCACTTGAACCTCTAATCATATGGGGCTCCAACATAAATCATTCACCAAAGGCCACACATAGTGATCAATTTCATTCACAGTGTATATATATACATTACTTTCACTAGGGTACAACACACTGTTTACCCGACTCACACAAACTATGCAAGTGAAGCCTATTTATAACACGAGAATGCGCCATGATTATTCTCAACCTTGAAAGCCTATTACCACACATGTAGTATGGCTACCTCACAATATCACCTCATTCCTTATGATATTACACCAATATCTTCTTGACCTCAAATTCACACGACATGGGTGGAATATTTTACTACATCATGCCTAGCTTAAAAAGTATATCATTTTGATTTTTTTAACCTAGTTTGTTTCAAATGGATTGACAAACATGAAATTTATATCTTCATGACATTCTAACCCTTCGTAATGCAACCATAATGCATGCACATCATGCATCTATGTCTAGTCCATCATGCAATCACGCATCACGTATCCGACATGCATGATCTCATTAACGACTGGCTCATCACCTCATCCAGATTTCCCAATCATGGTTTGGTAGGAAGGAGGAATGTTATATCCAGCTACATCCACAAAGATTCAACGGTGAAATGACCACTATCTTGATTGACCTAGCCAACAATGAGAATCTCTGAGATTGTAGGGAATCTCTAGCCCCCACAAAATTTTGACAGACTATCAATCTTCGAGGAGACTTTTGCCAGATCTTACCGAAAATCACGCTGAACACAACTAGACTCAATATAAGCCATTCAGCCAGAATCTGAGGTAGTTTGGGTAGTCTCAACCATGACAAAACTTTAGGGAAAATGACCAGTCAGGGTTATTGCAAACCAGTGCCTTCCGATCCACAAAAGCTTGAATTCAGCTTATTTAATTAGCAGTTGGTTAGCCCGAAGGAGTTTCAACAAGCCATCATTTGCCTAGACTCAAGGTGTATTACTTCCCTTCAACTCAGGCTTGAACTTTACAGCCCAAATCGCTCAGCATTCAATAGTGACACAGGCCCTGTCAATAGCAAACTTTGCAGTCACTCTTCGAGGCAATACTTACCTCCAAGAATGGCTCAACCTAAGAATCACTACAGTCACTCATCTGTAATTAAGGTTTCAACAAGGAACTGAATGAGTGGGTCCTCAATACTCGATGTCCATCATGGTAATAGCTCTCGACCACACTCGATAGCCAAGTTCCTAACTTTTGACAGAACTATTATCCTACTCCATCCGTAGGGCATGATGATGAATGGATTCCTAAGAAGTTTTATGATGATGAAGCTAATGGATTATAAGGGAGAAGGAGATCCCTGGTTACATCTGATCAACTATCAGACTATGATGTTCATTCGAGAGAAAGAGGCAGCTTGCATCTTCTTCAATGATTCCAGAAACCTCATCTCTTTGGAAGATTATGTCAGCGTAAAAGACAAGTCAAGAGTACGGCACGTGGTAACATTGTTACAAGAAGATGCAATAGAAAAGTCAATTCCAAATATAACTCGATGGGGAATCTTTTTTATGATCTTCATATACATGTTATGCATATATCATATCATGCTCATGCCATACGCATACATAGCGTACATATCACATGTTTAACATGCACACATAACATGGTGTTATTTATATATCTTATGCATATAGCCATAACCATTAATTTCGTGCAAGATTACATACAACAAGGTTTGATTTCTTATTTCTTTGGCACACACTCACAATTTATGTTTTCCATTACTTTCATTCTTTTTGTATGCCCATGGAACACATCAAGGAATAAGATAGGGTCATAAGCATCACAATCTTTGGTATCCAACCGTAATAGATACCTCTTGAAACCATCCCATTTTTTCATCCCTTCCATGCAACTTGATGTCACATCGATAGTACAAATATGATCATATCATCCCTTGAATCATACCCTTCAATTGAATACCCATACATGATCATCACAACGGTACCACTTAGGGTTATGTAACTCTACACAACCTTACTCATGATATATTTGTCAAACACCCTCAATCATCATACACTAAAATGTGTAACAATTTCATTTTATCTCAACTCCAAATCCACTTCAATTTCTCCCCGACATCATAGCATCCAGTTTGTACATATGGCATACATGATCATGTCAAAAGCTCTCATCTCATCATTCACTGTGATGTCCCTCCGATATCATAACCTCTTGTCCGTGCATATGGCGTATGTGACCATTTCATGCATCACATGCATACATGTGTTCCATGGGTATCCCTCAGAATTCATTATTTTACATTATTTTGATTACTAACTCTGTTTGTTCTTTTGAACACTGCACACACAGTCTTTACTTTTTGTTTGACATAAACATTAACCCCTTGTTTCGCAGCCATTGCCTTACCTTGCATGCACATTATACATATTTATGGTTATGTGTTTAATCTAACAATACCATACATCGCATGCATGAAATAAATTTCTTCTAGGTTTCGATGAGATGGATAAAAAATCTCACTAGCAACGGAACAACTACCTCGTTTAACCACCT
>CATIWQ010446634.1:0-19306 GCA_949673415.1 Euphorbia schlechtendalii | reverse complement strand
ATTGTTGATTTGAAAAAGAAACCTTAATTTTCAAGTATTAAATGAAAATTGAATGTGAAAATAATTATTAAATTAATTTAAAATTAATTAAAATTTATATTTCGGTTCTCGGTTCGGTTCTCGATTTTTTTGATTTTTTTCCCAAAAACCGAGAACCGAACCGAAAACCAAATTATTTACATACATGGACCAAGAACCGAACCAAATTAATTCGGTTCGGTTCGGTCCGATCCGGTTCTCCGGTTCGATTCGGTTTTATTGGTTCTTTGCTCTCCCCTAAAATCAAGCACCTAGGCACTTTAATAAAATATTAAATCGGTAATATATTGTAGTATAACCAAAAAAAAAAAAAAAAAAAAAAAATTTTAAAGCTAACGATTGATTGGCTACTCAATTGAGACGGAATGTAACGGTATTAACGGTTCCTAGCCCAAAAACGTGTGTGTACATAGGTAAAAAAAGCACAAGTAAGCTAAAGCCAAGTTAGGCAACTAAAATCGAAAAAGAAGAGACAGTTGGTTACCTGCTTGAGCTCTGGCGGATCGGAAATTGGATTTTGAACGACGATAAGAGGAGGCTAGGCCTTGTCGAACTAATCACTCTCAAAGCTGTTCCTAGAGGGAATTGGCGAGGCTAAGAGCCTAGTAGAGCTTAGCTTGGAGGACCTGATGTTGTATTTCAGATGATGATGGACCCAACAAACACATTCTCCCGCCTATTGAAACGCTGCATTAACAACAGAGACCTTTTAACTGGTAAATCCCTCCACGCTCTCTACCTCAAATCCTTTCCCCCTTCTTCAACCTATCTTTCTAACCATTTCATCATCCTTTACTCCAAATGCAACCGCTTGATCACTGCCCACCATGTTTTCAACCAAACCCCTCTACCCAATGTCTTCTCTTTTAACGTTCTGCTCAGTGCTTATGCCCAACGATCACACCTTCACCTCGCACACCAACTGTTCGATCAAATTCCTGAACCAGATGTTGTGTCCTATAACACCCTCATCAATGCATATGCAGATTGCGGAAATGCTTTATCCGCTTTTATCTTGTTTAGGGAAATGAAAGAGATTGGTCTCCTGATGGATGGGTTCACTCTTTCTGGAGTGATCAATGCTTGTTGCTATGATGTCTGTGTGATTAGACAGTTGCATTGTTTTTGTGTCTTTTCTGGGTTTGATTTGTATGCTTCGGTGAGTAATTCGCTTCTTACTTGTTATGGTAAAAATGGGTTCTTGGAGGAAGCTCAAAGAGTGTTTTATGGTATAAGGGAAGAGAATAGAGATCATGTTTCTTGGAACACTATGATTGTGGCATATGGGCAGCATAGAGAGGGATATAAAGCATTGACTTTGTTCCAGAAAATGATAAATAAAGGTTTTGACTTTGATGTATTCACTCTAGCAAGTGTTTTAACAGCATTTACATCACTACATGACTTGTTTGGAGGGCTTCAGTTCCATGCTAGGTTAATTAAAATTGGGTATTTTTGGAATTCTCATGTGGGAAGTAGTTTAATTGATGTGTATGCAAAGTGCGGCGCTGACATGTTAGCATGTAAAAAAGTTTTTGAAGAGATTATTGAACCAGATTTAGTTCTTTGGAATACAATGATTTCGGGTTATTCACTAGATGAGGAACTTTCTGAGGAGGCTCTTGATTGTTTCAGACAGATGCAATCATCTGGTTATCAGCCAGACGATTGTAGCTTTGTGTGTGTAATTCGGGCCTGCTCTAATCTGTCATCTCCTTCTCAAGGGAAACAGATTCACGCACTAGCCATGAAATCTGAAATTCCTTCTAATCAAGTATCCGTAAATAATGCTCTTGTTGCAATGTATTCCAAGTGTGGAAATCTTCAAGACGCAAGACGTTTATTCGATAGGATGCCTGAGCATAACAACGTGTCATTTAATTCGATCATTGGAGGATATGCACAACATGGATTTGCAATGGAATCATTGTACCTCTTCGAAAGAATGCTCGAGTCTGGTATTGCCCCCACAAGAATAACCTTTATTTCTATCCTTTCTGCTTGTGCGCACACAGGAAAAGTCGAGGAAGGCAAGCGATACTTTAACATGATGAAGGAAGAATATGGTATTGAACCAGAATCAGAACAGTTTTCATGCATGATTGATCTTTTGGGTCGAGCAGGGAAGTTGCAAGAAGCAGAGGAGCTTATTAAGAACATGCCTTTTAGCCCAGGCTCAATTGGTTGGGCTGCATTACTTGGTGCTTGTAGGACACATGGAAACATAAAATTAGCAGAAAAGGCAGCAAATGAGTTTCTAAAGCTGGAACCTACAAATGCCATACCTTATGTCACGCTTGCGAACATGTATTGCAATGCTGGAAAATGGGAAGATGTAGCAAGAATTAGGAGGCTTATGAGAGACAGAGGAATCAAGAAGAGTCCAGGTTGTAGCTGGATTGAGTTGAACAAGAGAATACATGTGTTTGTAGCGGAGGATAGAAATCATCCGATGATTAAAGGAATTCATGAGTACCTCGAAGAGATGACAATGAAGATAAAAGAAGTGGGATATGTGCCTGATGTTAAATGGGCTTTGGTTAAGGATGATGAAACAGAGGAGGCAGAGAAAGAATTGAAGATAAGGCATCACAGTGAGAAAATAGCAGTGGCGTTTGGATTGCTTTCAACGAAAGAAGGAGAGCCTATACTAGTGATGAAGAACCTCAGGATATGTGGGGATTGTCACAATGCAATCAAATTTATATCTGCTATTTCTGGTAGAATAATTACAGTCAGGGATGCTCATAGATTTCATCATTTCAAACAAGGCCAGTGTTCTTGTGGGGATTATTGGTGAGAATAATTTAAAAGGGAATCATATTTGCTTAGTTAGGGATTCATAGGCTAGCATACCATTCACTGTCCAACATCACCAACTTCCCTTCAATACAAAAATGCCAAGCTAGAGAATTGGCGGAAGAAAGTCAATTGTGGCTTCTGTAAATTGAACTAGTGGTCATGGGATTTTTATCAAATGGCTTTTACTCTTAGTTATGTATGATATATGAAAAACCAATTAACCAGGAGCCCTTACTTTATGCTGATAAGCTGGTATGAATTGGATATTTTGTGTACATGTATCTCCTTTTGGGTTTACTGGTATTCAATGTTATGTCCATGTTTTGTTTTCCTACTCAAGGAGGCGAAGAATGCATTTACAGCACTTTTGGAGCCTGCAAATGTTGGATCTGACTTGACCTGGGAACATGTAATTCAGAAAACAGTGTGATTTTATGTTTTCTGTATCATGATTTATCTGAACTTTTGTTGGCTCTTCCTGTCAGGCAATCGATTGATATGGTGCACAAAATACTCTTGGAGAGCAGAAGCAAGCATTCAATGAGGTAAACGCTCTCTGGTGTATTTTAGCTTGTTCCTGTTTAATCATGGGGCCTGTTTATATGCTAATTTGGATTGCATTCTTTGTTCCGTGTCTTTTGGAACTAGTATCCAGTATCCATCTATTTTATGATGATTTATTCTACATATCATTTGACTGGATTTTACATTTTTGTTTTAGTACTTGGGTCAAAAGAAAAAACAGGATGCTGAGGAAAGGCGGATGAAGCAGAATAGAACGAGGGAAGAATTTAGGAACATGCTGGAAGTGAGCTGTTTGAATTTCTTCTATCTAGTAGATATGTTTCACTTAGATACAAATTACAAGTATTTTTTCACTTAAATGCCATACAGGAATCCAGAAAGCTGACGTCCACTACTAAATTGAGGTTACATTTTCAGATTTCATTTATAATTTATTCTTTTTCAGTTATTAGTTGCTAGTATTCCTAATTTTTCCTATCGAAAATATGCATGCTTTAACCATCATTCAGCAAAGCTGTGTCGATATTTGAAAAAGATGAGCATTTCAAAGCTGTTGAAAGAGAAAGAGACCGCAAAGAACTGATTGATGCCCTTTTACATTAAATGAGTTGTTGTGCATCATGAAACACTAAGTTTTGTCACTTCTGTCATATTTTGCTTGATGTTAATAACTGTAACTGTTGCATGTTTTTTTCAAAAAGCGAGCTTTTAATTGAGACAAACAAAGCATCTTATGTATTAGATCTGCTAGAATGTTGTAGGAATTTTGAAATATTAGGTACATGATGTTCTAAAGCCGAAATACGACCAGTATAGGAGTTAGTGGATTTAAGATTAAATATTTGATGCATGTATAAATGATATTTATTTGATTGGCGAATCTTTAGGAAAAAGCAAAGCTACAGGAAGAGTCTAAGCACAATCTTGCAGAATATAGGCAATTTTTGGAATCATGTGACTTCATTAAGGTATCTTTTTGTGAGGTTCACATAAATGTGTTTAATTTTTTTCTTATTTCAGATATCCATATTCTTTCCTGGCAAAGCACTCAGTAAAGAATAGTTCAAGACCGATTAGAGGCAGAGAGCGATGTAATTGTCTTGAAAATATTGATTGTTTAGAAATATTCCAGGTATTTTCTTCACTTTGCCGGAACCTTTTTATTTATTTTTAGCTAACTTCACAGTGATGTATAAGGATCACTTGTGTGATTTGGACTAGGAAGAAGAGGAGCAAAGAAAGATTCAGAAGGTGCTTTTTTAGAATTTTATGATTGCAATTGGCTCTACAGTGGATATTATCCTATTATCTAAATTCTCTTATTGTTTTCCTCTTATCATACAGGAAGAATTGAGGAAGGCTGAGCATAAAAACCGTGATGAATTCAGGAAACTATTAGAAGAACATGTTACTGCTGGCACTCTGACTCCAAAAACAAACTGGCACGATTATCACTTGAAATTCGTAAGTCCACTTGATTTGTAATGCTTTTGATGCATTTAATGACTTGTCAATTTTAGGTCTGCATTTGCATTTCCTTATGTTATTGTACATATTTTTTACTGCTCAGGTTAAGGATTTACCATCGTATATGGCAGTTTTGTCTAACAGTTCAGGTTCAACTCCAAAAGATTTGTTCGAAGATGTTGCAGAAGAGTAGCAGAAACAGGTGAGTAGACTTCTTATTTCTTTTTAGGTTTTGAATTTAGGGTTTGTTTGGAACCCTTAATCTTGAGGAAATTCAATTAAACTCATTTCATTTTCTATACAAGTTCTTACTTCTTATTTCTCTCAAAACTAATGTTTCCAAACACACCCTTAATGCTTGGCCTTTAGAACTTCTCTGGTTTAATGAAGCAAAAAACTGGGAACATATATCACCGAAGAATTGGTTTTAGAGTTTGACTTTGTGGTCAAGCTTAATTCCATATAATCTAGAATATCTAGGCTGAAAGAAGCAAAAACATGGGATATTCCTCGAACTTGGTGTCAGATTTCGACTTTATGCTCGAACTGAATAATATGCTCCGTCACTAGTTTTAATGTTCTATCTTTGCCAACTACAACAATGAGGCTCTGTTCTTTTCAACTTGTCATGTAATCCAGTTCAGTTCAGTACTTATCATACCTATAAATTTACTCTGAAATAAGTATATTTCAGTTCAGTTCCAGTAACCTACAAATCAGGATCCGAACTAGCTCCCACTTACATTACAGTACCAACCTGGATAAAGGATGCTGTGAAGTTGGAAAAGGTGTGATTTGTATCATGTCTTCTTTACATATATTATTTTCTTACATGTCTGATGTTCTGGTTAATTTAAGGTTGCCCTGGCATCAACCTGGACATTTCAAGATTTTGAGGCTGCTATCATGGATGATGTCAGCTCCAAAAAAGGAAGAGGCAGATAGCGAAAACAACGGATCATATAAGCGATCAGCAAGTGACAGTTACAAGAAGCATCTGAAGAGGATGAGGAAGACAAGTGTAGTAAGATACTGTGGGAGTTTTGATCTTTATCTGATACTTCAATTTATTTTGTTGAAGCACACAAACACAAAAAAATTTAATTATTTATCCAGCTAGTTAATTTTAAAAATGGTCGAAATTTTGTAGGATATATGCATTATATGCCTGAGTAGAATGTCCCTATTTGAACTGATTAGTGTGTGTCATGCACATCTATTAGGGGCTAAAAGGAATTTTATTATGTAAAAATGAGTAATTGTATTTCTCTTTTGCTTCATCTGAAATAACTATTTTGTGTCTCGTTCAACTTGGTTCATTATTCTTAATTGGGACTTGATGCATTGATATAATTAGAAGCATGGAAATTTTCTTTATCTAACTTACTCAACTTCTTGACTTTGCAGTTCTCTTTTTTAGTTTGTTTTCTCAAACACGAAACTGATGTTTTATTGAGTAGTATGTGCATGATACAACAATGCTTCTAAGTAAACCAAGCCTAGAATGTTATACAAATAAGGATAACATGATATATCTTTCACAAACATATCAATCTAATAAGGATAACTATTTCAAATAAAGAATTTTGCAAAATAGAACATATCAACCATTTCAATCAATCACTGTACATGGATAAATTTCAGAACTTTAGCGTAAACTGTAAACTGAAATCTAAGACTTAAATAATCCAAAAGCTAACGCTTGTATCTCACACCCTAACTAAGAAGAAAACATCAATTTTCTACATGGACTTGAAGAAGAACTTGAAGCTAATTTCATTAGGAAAAGAGCAGAAGAAACTGCATAAACATCATCCTACAGAGGTAATGTACACATAAAAAGGTCATTATCATTGGTGTAATCAGCTCCTTGCTTCTGGTGCTATGATATGATTCAATCCAAATCATGTTTTAAAGCAGATTGCGAAAGAACTGATGCATGAACATTATTCATAAACAAATCTTGGATGAGTGGATATTGTGAACTTTCATACGTTTGACACTAAAAAAATGAGTAGTCCAAGTCCGACCTAACATATAAAAATTAAAAATATAAGTCGAGCTCAGGCCGGGGTGATCTTTAATAAAATATTTAAAACCCGGCCCGTGGGCCCGAGAATGATTTTTTATATAAAAAATCATAATATTTGTTAGTTAGTAAACCATAAAATTAAGTTTAAATGTTAAATTTAAAAGAAAAATTTATTTATATATTTTTTTATTTTGTTTTTACTTTTCTCTTTTCCTTTTTAATATATTAATTAATATTTTGGATCCGGTGGGTTAGATTTGAGTTTAATATTATATCCAAGCCCATCTAATATTTTACTCAAGCTATTTCAGTATCAGGACGTGTTTATTCTCCAATTACTTTGTTCAAAAATACATGCGTATAATTTCCATCTATAAATATTTCCAACAAAATTATATTTATTTCATTTCATTATGATAACACAAATAAAGAATACAAGATCAATTTAAATGAGACTAACTATTTCAACTACTTCAAAAACCTCCTTTGTCATAGTTTATTTCTCAGTTCATTATTTGCGAAATTGATAACTAAAAAACACTAATCTTTGTAATTATTTTGAAAGAACGGAGTTTAGGGACTTGAAGCGGGACCCGACAAAGAAATTCTGCCGCCAATTGAAAGGCTGCATAAAACAACAGAGTCCTTTTAACAGGAAAAATTTAACTTAAAAGGATTATTAAAAAAACTTTAGAATAATAATACAAAAATTAAGTAATAAAATCCTAATTAGATACTATTTTTTCCGTCGTAAAGTTATTGATTGGACAATGTTGAATGAGCGAAAAAAAATCCAATTCTGAACATCACTCTTTGAATGAGCAACATGATCGACCTCAATTTTTGCCCAAATAAAGTAGAGACATGAAATTTTAGTTTTATTTCTTAAGTTTCAGTCACTCAAGTCCGATGAAATATGCATAAGTTATAACCGAAATACGAACAACTATCCAAAATGCTACTCACACACCAATTCAACAATCAAAATTCATAAAATATGACATTACGCCAAAATTAGTCATATCTATACCTAATAATACATGCAAAATAGCACTTATAATATCATAAATAACATGTTAATAAGAACCGGACCTAAGAGAATTCGTTTTTGGTTCGGAAAGATTTAGCCGTCTACTCCTTTTAATTTTGGCTTTTACTCTGTTATATACAAATAAAACATTTCTCCATTTTAAAATAAAATAGCTCACTGAAAGGGCAACATCAATTTTATGATCAATTTGGGCGAGACGAAATCATTTTGTTTGGAATTACAAGTTCCGAGTTGCATACGACGTGTTACGACATAGTCTGGGATTTCTTGAGGAATGGCCGGCTGCAAATTCTAAACCATCTTCAACTATAACCGGCAATAATATTACATTATGGCAAAGACCTCCTGGAAATTGATGCTCGAATCGAAAACCAATCCAGATCATGTTTTAGAGCAGAATGCGAAAGAACTGATACATGAGCGCTATTCATATACAAATCTTGGATGGGTGGATTTTGTGAACTTTCCCATGTTTGGCACTAATCTTGCATGATTGTAGTTGATGATGTGTTAGTTTGAAAATTTTGATGCTGCTAAAACTTAATGTTACCATAGATTCCAGTTTAGCTACGTTATTTTTTCTTAATAGGTTTTGATGAGTAACAACAACTGGTCAGAATTTTATTATCTAACATGAAGAAACTTATTGCAAGTGAAGAAAAAAAAAACTTACAAGCTATTTTTATAAGATTATTTGTAGACATGGGCGTAGTCTGGGCTGGGCCAAATAGGGCCTAGCTAAAAAATGAGCAGTCAAGTCTGGCTTAACATATAAAAATATAAGTGAGGCTCGGGTCAAGCCTTAACAAAATAATCAAATAGTAATTACACCATATGAATAAAAAATTAGATTTTATTATTTTACAACGAGGGAGTATTATTAACTTTGCCATTTCAATAGATTATATTTTTTTTCTTTTATCTTGACTTTGACTACCCTTTACATTTTCTCTCATATTTAATTTGAATTTCGCAATTTCAAACCCTCATATCTCACAAACTGTTGATTTTTTTTAAACGACGCTTTGAAATATTTTATTCGTCTTAATTTTATTTTTAAAATAACATGCACTTCAAATTTTTCGAAAAAATTGTATCGCAATCTTATACATTGTATATTAGTGGTGTAATACATGTTTTTATTACCTTTTTAATGAAGACGTTATACATGGTATAAGAGTGGTATAATGTATTTTGAAGAATACTATATAAAATACATTATACCACTCTTATATCATGTATAACGTCTTCATGAAAAGCAGTAAAAAACGGGTATTATACCACTATTATAATATGTATATGACTGCGAAAAATCATTTTTTTTTACTGGAAAATGAGTTCTGTTGTAAACATAAAGGGGGATATACTGTATAAATACATTATACCACTATTATACCATGTATAAGAGCTTTCATACCAGGTTTAAGGTTTTCGTGTTATGATTTTTATGGAAAAATTAGTACTTTTATGAACATAAAGGAGAAAAAAGATTATATAAATACATTATACAACTCTTTTACCATGTATAACACTTTCATGAAAATTCAGTAAAAAAAGGGCATTATACCACAGTTATATATAGTATAAGATTGCAAAATATTATTTTTTCAAAAAATCAAATTGTATGTCATTTTAAGGATGAAATTAAGACGAATAAAATATTTCAAAGCATCGTGAGATATAGAAGTTTATAGTTGTGAAATTCAAATTAAATGAGAGAGAAAATGTAGTTACAAGGGTTGACAAAGTCAACATAAAAAAAAGGTTTCAAGGAAAAATATTTCCCATTTTCACGTTAAAGGTAAAAAAAGATTCTTCTTTTTGGATTTTGTAAAATTAAATATTTGTAAAGCCTAAATTTTATAAGAAAATATGATAAAAAAAGTTCATAATCAAAATCCAAGCATGGTCGGGCGGGTCTAAGAATTACTATCTTATAAGAAAAATCATAATATTTATTAGTAAAAAGTAATTTTAATAAAATTATTGCAAATACATTTGTAGCATAACCCACAACATCGAGTTTAGATGCTAAATTTTAAAAATTTCAACCACACAAATTTAGTATTATATAATATAAATATACATTTTTAATAAATTATTTAATACTTCAGCCGTCGGGCTTGAGTTTTATGATGCATTCCAAACTCATTTAGTAATTTACTCTGATCATTTCGGTATCGGGCCGTGCTTATTCTTCAATTACTTTGTCCGAACTCATCGTATGATGGGTAGACATGGACGAGTCCCACGAACCAAAGTGCCCGTGCGAAGATGTACTTATAACCAATGAGAAACACCCTCTTGATAGATAGTTTAGATTTATAGTAAGTTATTTAAGTCAAAAAATAATAGAATTTGTCGGTAAATTTTTTTGAAAAAATACAGTTGTGCAATTTGAATCTGTATTTATTTCCAATTCTATCAATTTATTATGAAAACAAAAACAAAGAATACAAAATCAATTCAGGTGTGGGGCTGTAAATAAATGAACAGTTCGGTGTTCGGCTCGGCAACAGCTCGACTCGACTCGATTAATAAATGAACAGTTCGTGAACATGATTTTGGGCTCGGATATTAAACGAGCCGAATGATGAAATATAAAAATGTAGCTTCACCACAGGAACAACCAAGCTCAAGCTACATGAAAACACAAGGGAATAAATCAGCAACACTTCTTCTAGCTGGCAGATGACATCATTCTTCTGTTATTCAGTTACAATATTGTGCAAGTTGCCATTAGTTTGTTATAATTCGATCTCAGTAATTTTGTATATAAGTTGTTGCTTCTCTCCTTTCACAATTATTATGAGGATGTATTCAATTCTAATTTTCAATAAGAAGCTATCATTCTTCCTCTTTCAGCTCATCTGTGTTCATTCTTGAACTTCTCTTTTCTGTTTTAATTTCTATTTTCCACCTTAAGAATCCTTGAATTCTACATGGTATCAAAGCCATTCACGATCTAAATGGCAAGAAAAGGCAATCGTTACAATCCCTTGAGTGAAACTGAGATGGAAGAACAGAATCTTGAACAAACTATGAACACCAGTTTCATCCTTCTAATGCAGATAATCCAGGTGTTGTTCTTGTTCCTACTCTCTTTAATGGTGAATTTTTTTTACCTTGGAGTAGAGCAATAAATAGAGCTCTAACTGCCAAGGATAAACTGTGTTTCATTAAAGAAGATTACGAGATGCCACCAGCAAACTCTGCTTCTTTCAATCAATGGCAGAAATGTGATTATCTTGTGACATCTTGGATCTTAAATTCAATGACCAAAGAATTTTCTGAGGCTTTTTTGTATGCTGAGAACGCAAGCAGCCTTTGGAGAGAATTAGAAGATAGACTTGGGGAAAGTAATGGCCCAAGATTATACCAGGTAAAAAGAGAGATCAATCTCCTAACTTAGGGAAACAAATCTGTCATGCTGTATTTCACACAGTTAAAGAAACAGTGGGATGAATTGGATCTCTTGAGGAGGGTGCCGCTTTGCAAATGTGGTGCTATTGAAACCTGCGTTTGCAATATCACAAAGAAAACTACTAAAATTATGGAGGAAGACAAGCTCATACAGTTCCTTATGGGTTTAAACGAAGGTTATGATGCTGTCAAGAGCCAAATCTTGCTCATGGATCCATTTCCCGCATTGAACAAAGCTTACGCAATGATTCAAAGAGTTGAAAGACAAAGAGAGATGAATTTCAGTCAAACTGTGGAGATTGCAAACTACTCAGCCAAATTCCAAGCAAAGACTGGAAATAATCCACAGAAATACAGTGGAAAATTTGTCAAGAAAGAAGGAAGGAAATGCTCTTACTGTGACAGTACTAGTCATTCAAAGGAAAACTGTTTCCATTTAATTGGATATCCTGATTGGTTCCTAATGGAGAGAAGAAGAAACAACAAGATTCTACAACAAGCACATAATGTGAATGAGAATGAAGAAGATCGCATGTCCATCACTGAAGAGGGAAGAAATGTTCAAAAAGATATTTCAGCTCAACAACTCAATTTTCTTGCCCAAGAAATCTATAAAATGATGAAGGGAAAGAGCATAATGGAATCTCCATTCAACTATAATGGTGGAATTTAGAATGAAGACTTTACTGCTTTTGCTGGTTATTCAGGTATTCAAAATAAAAGCAAGATTTTTCCAAATTTTTTTGATTGGATAGTGGACAGTGGTGCCACTTCACATATGTGTTCTCAGTTACACTTATTTGAAAATCTTGAAAATTTGGGTAAAAATCACATTGTGATGTTGCCTGATGGATCCAAGCAGTTGGTAGATCAAATAGGGGATATAAGGCTTTCAGAGAAATTGCTTCTGAAGAATGTATTGTACATTAGGCAATTTCAGTTCAACTTAATGTCAGTTCGAAAACTGATTTTAGATTTAAGTATTGCTGTGCAGTTTAGGCCTAACTATTGCTGTTTGCAGGACCTAACACAAGAGATTTTGGCAATGGCCTGGAAGCATGAGGGACTATACAAAATCAACCAATTTTCTTTCAATAAAAATTATCTGCAGAAAGTATCAATATGCTTAGCTAGTTAAGAAAAAGATGGCAAAACATGCCTGTGGCACCAAAGATTAGGCCATGCCTCTGTTGAAGCTTTAGCACAAATTTCTAGCATTAATTTGGACTGTAATTTCAAAGATTGTAATATTTGCTACTCTGCTAAACAATGTAGATTTCCATTCAAAGAAAGTGTAACTAGAAGCAACACTTTGCTGAATATAATACATGTGGATCCATGGGGCCCCTATAGTGAAACATCTTTGTCTGATGCAAAGTATTTTGTTATTATTGTTGATGATTTTTCAAGAGCAACATGGGTAATTTTACTGCAGAGCAAGGCACAAACGTTACATGCTTTACAAGTTTTTATAGCAAATACTGAAAATCAGTTTTCAGCTAAAGTAAAGATACTCCGTAGTGACAATGGCGGAGAATTCTACAATTCAACAAGCACTGAGTTCCTGCAGTCAAAGGGAATCATTCATCAGCGTAGCTGTGCATACACACCCCAACAAAACGAGGTGGTTGAGAGAAAGCACAGACACCTTCTCAACACAGCAAGATCATTGTAGTTTCAAGCAGGATTACCAATAAAATACTGGGGAGAGGCCATTCTTTATGCCACCGGTATTATCAATGTCTTGCCAAGCAGAGTACTCAATTGGCAGACACGACATTTTCTTTTGTATGGGATCCAAGCAAATTACAATTAATACAAAGTATTCGGTTGCCAGTGCTTCTATAAAAACAACATGCCAAATGGTGAAAAATTCATGCCAAGAGCTGATAAAGCCATGATCCTGGGTTTTTCTCCAGGTCAAAAAGGTTGGAAAATAGCAAATCTTGATATAGAACAAACAAATGTGTCAAGAGATTTTATCTTTTAAGAATATATCTTTCCTTTCCAAGTGGGTCATGTTCCTCCTCAGAAGAACTCACATATTGGTGTTGATAATAATGAACCACCATCAATCAAAGAAGGAGATGCAAGAGCACCCACTATGATGTCAAATAGAAGAATCAAAAGGACAATTTGGCTAGATGATTACATCACCAATGCAATTGCAGTACCAGCAACACATACTTCCTTAATGAGCAACATTAACACCACAAAGGAACCTTCAAGTTTTGCAGAAGCAGATAAGGATCCAAGGTGGAAAAAGGCAATGATAACAAAACTTGATGCTCTGGAGAAAAACAACACGTGGCACCTGACATCATTGCCACCCTGCAAGAAGGTTATAGCATCAAAATGGGTATACAGAATAAAGTATAAACCTTCAGGGGAGATAGACAAGTTCAAAGCAAGATTGGTTGCCAAGGGTTATGATCAAAGATATGGAGTGGATTTCCATGAAAGTTTTAGTCATGTGGCTCGGGCAGTAACAGTGAGAATAATTATTACTTTGGTAGCTGCAAACAAATGAGAGTTACACCAAATAGATATTAACAATGCATATCTACATGGTTATCTCGATGAAGATATTTACCTTACACCCCCACTAGGATACAACAAAACTGCAACAGGTCAAGTTTGCAAACTTGACAAATCACTATACGAGCTCAAGCAAGCTGGCAGATAATGGCATCTGGAATTATCAACCAAGCTGTTATCCTATGGTTTTAAAAGGTCACAGAATGATCATTGCCTTTTCACAAAAGAAACACCAGAGTCTTTCCTACTTTTGGTGATCTATGTCGATGATATTCTAATAAGTGGGACAAGCAAAGATGAGATTGCAGAAGTCAAGGGATATCTTCATTCCATGTTTACAATCAAGGATTTGGGTCAAGCCTCCTACTTCCTTGGTTTAGAGTTCTTCAGAACTGACAAGGGGATTTCCATATCTCTGTCCAAGTATGCAAGGGATATTATAAGAGATGCAGGATTGAGTGAAGCTTATGCTGTATCTAGTCCTCTACAACATGGCATAGATCTAACAAAAGATGGCACACAAATGGCTAATCCAGAAGAGTATAGAAGGATAGTTGGAAGAGTACTTTACCTTGGTTTTACAAGACTAGACTTGGCCTATGCAACCCAGCAGTTAAGCCAATTCATGCAACAACCATGTCTTCATCATCAACAAGTTGCTAATCACCTCTTCAAGTACATAAAAGGAACCATTCATTATGGCTTTTTTACCCCGCTAAATCCACAATGTTTCTAACATCATATTGTAATGCTGACTGGGGAACTTGTAAACTCAGCAGAAAATCACTAACTGGTTATTGTGTTTCCTTAGGAGAATCATTGATCTCTTGGAAAACTAAGAAGCAATCAACAGTTAGCAAATCTACTGCTGAATTAGAATATAAAAGCATGGTACAAACAACTTGTGAAGTGCAATGGATTCACTATCTCTTACAAGATCTCAAGGTACAAATTCCTTTACCTGTCCCCCTTTACTGTGATAATCATGCTGCGATTGCAATAACAAAAAATCCTGTGTTCCACGAAAGAACAAAGCATATAAAGATAGATTGTCACGTTGTTAGAAGCAAAGTTGATTCAGGTTTGCTGACTCCTCAAGCTATATCAACATCCAGGCAATTAGCAGATATGAATACTAAGCCTTTATCTACAGCACAGATGGCTCCTGCTCTCTAGTAGAAGAACTTCTTGCCTTTGGTCCACAACTCATAGGAAGTTTGTTGTGAAGGGGGCTGATGAAATATAAAAATGTAGCTTCACCACAGGAACAACCAAGCTCAAGCTACACGAAAGCACAAGGGAATAAATCAACAACACATCTTCCAGCTGGCAGATGACATCATTCTTCTATTATTCAGTTACAATATTGTGCAAGTTGCCATTAGTTTGTTATAATTCAATCTCAGTAATGTTGTATATAAGTTGCAGCTTCTCTCCTTTCACAATTATTATGAGGATGTATTCAATTCTAATTTTCAATAAGAAGCTATGATTCTTCCTCTTTCAGCTCATCTGTTTTCATTCTTGAACTTCTCTAATCTGTTTTAATTTCTATTTTTTGCATTAAGAATCCTTGAATTCTACACCGAACACAAACAAATCACAACTCGCCTCATTAATTCATGAACAAACTCGATTAAAGGATCGATAAATGTTCGTGAACTAGCTCGGTTAATTTTCTGCATGACATAAATAAAAATTTTATAAACTGATTAATCGCTAACAGCTAAGTTAACTTTGTTGGTCTTTGAATGCCATTTTGAGGCTATATTATACCTTTTGTTATAATACTTCATCAATCACGATCATACATGCTTAAAGTGCTATGTTATCAATTTAATTTCGGTCTTTCAATGACATCTAATGTTATTTAATTTGTTGGTGAACAAAAATAAATGAGCTCGTTCATGAATAAATTAGCAAACTGTTCACGAACAAAATAAATGGGTTGTTTGTGAAGCTCGTGAATAAATAAATACTTAAACGAGCCGAACACAAATAAAATTTTGAACTCGATTTCGAGCTCAGCTCGACTCATGTTCATTTAAAAATTAAATAAACGAGCACAAACACGAGCCGAATCGAGCTCGGCTCGTTTACAACCCTATTCAGGTGAGACTAACTTTTTCAACTACTACTAAAATCTCCATTATGGTTGTTTACTCTCAGTTGATTATTTGCGAAATTGATAGTACATTAAAACACTAATATGATAAATCTGATGTTGTATTTCAGATGAGGTTGTTCCAATGGATCCAGCAAACACATTATGCCACCTATGGAAATGCTGCATTAACAATAGAGACCTTTAAACTGGTAAATCCCTCCACTCTCTCTACCTCAAATCTCTTTTTCCTTCTTCAACCTATCTCTCCAATTATTTCCTCATCCTTTACTCCAAATGCAACCGCTTGATTACTGCCCACCATGTCTTCAACCAAATCCCCCAACCCAATGTCTTCTCTTTCAGTATTCTCCTCAATGCTTATGTAAAACATTCACACCTTCACCTTGCACACCAACTGTTTGATCAAATTACTGAACCAGATGTTGTATCCTATAAGACCCTCATCACTGGATATGTGGATTGTGGGAATGATTTATACGCTTATACCTTGTTTAAAAAATGAGAGAGGTTGATGGATGGGTTCACCCTTTGTGGCATGATCAATGCTTGTTGCTACGATGTCTGTGTAATTAAAAGGTTGCATTGTTTCTGTTTGTTTTCTAGGTTTGATTCGTATGCTTCAGTGAGTAATTCACTTGTTACTTGTTGTGGTAGAAGTGGGTTCTTGGAGGAGGCTGAAAGAGTGTTTAATGGGATGGGGGAAGATAACAGAGATCATGTTTCTTGGAACACTATGATTGTGGCATATGGGTAGCATAGAGAGGAATATAGAGCATTGACTTTGTTCCAATAAATGATTCAGAAGGGTTTTGACTTTGATGTATTCACTCTAGCAACTATTTTGACTGCATTTACATCATTGGATGACTTGTTTGGGGGGCTTCAGTTCCATGCTGTGTTGATTAAAACTGGGTTTTACAGGAATTCTCATGTGGGAAGTAGTTTGATTGATGTGTATGCAAAGTGCGGCGCTGGTATGTTAGCATGTAAGAAAGTGTTTGAAGAGATTATTGTACCAGAGTCAGTTCCTTGGAATATTAATGATCTCAGGTTATTTACTAGATGAGGAACTTTCTGAGGAGGCTCTTGATTATTTCAAACAGATGCAATCAGCTGGTTTATCGATCAGATGATTATAGCTTTGTGTGTGTAATTCGAGTCTGTTCTAATCTGTCATCTCCTTCTCAAGGGAAACAGATTCACGCACTAGCCATGAAATCTAAAATCCCTTCTAATCAAATATCTGTAAATAATGCACTCGTTGCTATGTATTCCAAGTGTGGAAATCTTGAGGACACCACACGTTTATTTGACAGAATGCCTGAGCATGACAATGCGTTATTTAATTCGATCAAAGCAGGTTATGCACAACATGGATTTGGAATGGAATAATTTTCCCTTTTCGAAAGAATGCTCAAGTCTGGTATTGCCCCCACAAGAATAACCTTTATTTCTATCCTCTCTACTTGTGTACACACAGGAAAAGTCGAGGAAGGCAAGCAATACTTCACCATGATGAAGGAGAAGTATAATATTAAACTAGAATTAGAACACTTTTCGCGCATGATTGCTCTTTTGGGTCAAGCAGGGAATTTTCTAGAAGTTGAGGAGCTAATTGAGAAGATGCCATTCAGCGCAAGCTCCATTGGTTGGGCTGCATTACTCGATGCTTGTAGAGCACATGGAAACATGGAATTAGTCGAAAAGGCAACAAACAAGTTTATACGGCTAGAACCTACAAATGGACCTTATGCAATGCTAGCCAACATGTATCGCAGTGCTGGGAAATGGGAAGAGGTGGCAAGAATTTGGAGGATTATGAGAGACAGGGGAATCAAGAAGAACAAGATAACACATGTGTTTGTAGCAAAAGATAGAAATCATCCGATGATTGAAAGAATTCACGAGTACTTAGAAGAGATGACAGCGAGGATGAAAGAAGCGGGACATGTTAGAATTGTTGATGTGCCCTAGTTCTAAAGGCATTGGTTCATGCAGTGTCAATTATAAAGGCAATAATCTACTGCATTTATACCTTGTGCTATAATATGAGTAGAATATCCATTGATTGATAATTATAAATATCCCAAGTCTGTTTTAATCATGGGAATGAATGAAACGAAAGACTTGTATGTTGGATGATCTATAGCAATGTGTTGCTATGTCAATTGGTAAAGTAGATCATGAACATGGACATATGTTGAAAACATGGGGCTGGGCCGATCCACATAGCAAAGTCACATGGTTGTATGTCATAGACAATTTGCTGAGTAGGTCTCAGTTGTCCTCAGACTTGATTTCAACTAATTACGGATGTGGAATTGAGTATGTTGTAGTATATTACTAACGGGTCCTTAAATATTGGATTACAAGTACGGGTATGCTCGGTATATTTCATGACCACATTAGTGGTAGTGTTGAAGTGATAGGATTGCCATTTGATATGATAAATCGAAATGAATCACCGGCCACTTGATGAATAAAAGTGATAAGGACGTCCAATAAGTCGTTGACTTATATTATCATTTTATTCTAGATCAAGAAATACGATGAACTGCATAAGAGGGTGACAAGCACCATGCCTCTTGTTCAGTATTGATGTTAGCTGGCAAAGGACTTTGTGAGATAACTACTGGGTTCAGTATCTTTAATAGACGGCTGTATTCTATCCCAATTGGGGGCTGTAATGGTTTGCTAGAATCCGCTTACAGTCCATGGGTGAATTCCATTGCCAACATATGGACAGACCCAAAGGATCGTGCACATAGAACTACTGATCTAGGATTTCTTGTACATGTAATGTTACAAGACTTGATGAAGAATCGATTATTAATTAATTAGCATGTCAAGTCAATGTAATTGAATAATCTATATAACTCCAAGAAATTAATTTAGTTAATAGTATAATATAATTTATTTTATATTATTCATTAAATTAAATTAAATCGATTAAATTGCATTTACATATAGTATTTGTTTAATTGATAACTAAATAAATTCATATATTGAATAATTTAATTGAATAAATTTAATCATAAAATATTGCATACTGAAATTATTAATTGACTAAATTTAGTTAATTAAATTAATTTGTAGTATGACAATTTATGTGATTAAATTGCAATCTTTATTTTTTGTCTATGGGTGAATTTGTAAAATATGAAAGTCGACAATTAAATTTGTTTAAGGAATTAAACTATGGGGTTTAATTATTAAACTTAAAATTAATTGGGTCAAATTCATAATTAAATTAAACCTAAACCTAATTGACTAATTAGACTATAAATAGACAAAAATAAAA
>CATIWQ010446601.1:0-59210 GCA_949673415.1 Euphorbia schlechtendalii | reverse complement strand
ACTTCAGAAATGGAAGATTGCCAATCAAAGATTCACGATCGTGACATGTATATCGCAGTTGTGATATGGATAGTTTTCTGGTATTATCTTTTTAACTAACAACCGCCAGATAAGCATGATCAACCGCCATCAACTGCCATTAACTACCAACGAATAAATGCCTATAAAGAGTCAACCAATCATGAAAAGGTACTTATCCATTGTGGATTATATCAAAGCTTCTCAACCAATCATAATGAAGAGATGCAATCTTTCACCAATGGACACAACCCTTCGAACTCTATCAATAGGGCTCCAAACCTCACAAATTTAGTGGAACATGGTTCAGAAAGACAGAGGGAAAACATTAGAGTGCAATTAGAGAGAAATATAGTGTGTGTAAATAGAGAGTTCGCTACGTTCTTAAGTTTCAGCGAGAAAAAGTTTAAGTGAATTGAATCCTTATTTCGATCACTAGATTTCTCTATATTCTCGAGCGATTGTTGTATAAGTGTACTTGCAAATCACTTATCAATAAAAGTTTTCATTCTTCAATATTCATTTATTCGATATTCGCAAGGAATAGCATCCTAGCGGAGGTTTTGTATGGGCCGAGACCGAATTCAAAGCAGACGCAAGAATTGCGGGAATTGATGACTCCCATTAATGAGTGGATACGGTTTGATCAACTTTAGCTTTTACTTGCATACCTTACAACTTTGCTTTACTTTCTACTTATACTTTCTATTTTGATGTTTATGATATGTCTATGTGTCATAATGCGTATTTCATGCTAAGTCTTTTATGTTAATCAAGTTATATGCGTTGGCATTAATTTTAAGAGTAGTTTCGGGGTTAACAATATCGTGTATAATCACTGGATCTGTGATATAACGCTGTTTAGTGAGCCAACATTTTTAGAATGGTAACTTGCTAAATATGGCTATGTGAGAGTGGCCCGTACTAAGCATAGTATTGACGTTGTCCAGGTTTATATAATAGTCTTATCTTGTTTGCGCTAGTATTAGAAAAGTTATTTCATGTGTTACTCTGCGGCGAATCATTGAACATCCGAATGTGTTAAATCGAGTTTGTTAGATTAGTCTAGTGCATCGTAACATCTTTGTTAAACTTGCATGTTTTCTCTGCTATACTTGTTAGAGTCTCTCATTTATCACATCTATATTTACTCTAC
This sequence comes from Euphorbia schlechtendalii, assembly GCA_949673415.1. Lineage (NCBI taxonomy): Eukaryota > Viridiplantae > Streptophyta > Magnoliopsida > Malpighiales > Euphorbiaceae > Euphorbia > Euphorbia schlechtendalii. The sequence continues at coordinate 58,036 of CATIWQ010446601.1, read as the reverse complement.
TTTTCATTCTGATTTTCCTTTTTAAAAATCTCAATACTAATTTTATTTTTCCTTTACTTTGTCTTTCCTTGTTGATCTTCAAAGCTATTCCTTCCCTGTGGGTTCGATATCGTTTAAAACTACATCGCAACTGTATACTTGCAATTATCATCATTTTTCTATGTGATAAGGGGTATTGACAACACCTACCTTTTTTCGTGAACAAGTTTCTGGCATTATTATTAAGGATAAGTCTTATTGGACGAGTATAGCCAAGTTTCATGAACAAGTTTTCAGAACCATTAAGGGATTAATCTTATTAGTGGAAAAGTGGTGATCAACTAGCACGATGCTTGGGCAAGCTCGCAAGCATGGGCTTGTGGCCCAAGGTAAGCCTGCTAGGGCTTACCTTGTGAGAGGATCTGCGGGTTAGCCCACGGGTTCATGTAACCCGCACGGCTAACCCACTAAGTGGGATGGGACATTCCCATTCCACTTTTTGTTTGTTGGGGAGTCAAACACTCCCCCATTTTCCCCATATATAGACCTCTAACTTCTTTTTATTCCATACTTCAGCTCATCTTTTCTCTTTGAGTTTGATATCTTTTTCTTCATTCATTGTACGAAATCCTTCACGAGTTTCTCCAAAAATGAAGAATTCTTTTGAACGCTCTTTTCTAATTAAAGTGAGCCTTCTCAATTTTATATTTTTGGGTTGATCTTCGAGTGGTCTAGTAGCTATTGTCTACTAACGAGTTCTACCTCAATGAGATTTTTGTTAGTGAAGATCTCTGTGGATCAATCATAGAGGCTATCCTAGTTTGGAGGCTCGTGCTAATGAAGTTTTGCTGCAATTCTCTAAGGGAATGCCACATCCAAAAGAAAGAGAAGTACGCATCAACTGGTAACGTTCTAAACTTAGATTCTAGGTTTCTTTTATAAGTTTTATAAACCTACAAGCATCTATGGAACCTTTTAACTTAGACTATATCAATTATGGAATGCTTAGGAGATCCATAGATAATTTTAAGTTTTGAAATTTCACCTTATAACATTTGCATGTTCATTTACTATCTTGATTAACCAACAGGATAGGGCTTTCTGATCTGAACCCCTTCCCACTATAGGTTATTTGTAGGATCCCATTTTCAATGACCTTAGTTTCCACAGGTGTTTGCCATGGATATTGGGCCTCGTCCCTAACTCGTTTAGGCTTGCGAAGCTCGTATTAGTCCAGCTTTATCGGTTTGGCCCCATAAACAATGGTTTCAACTTCTACAAGACTTACTTCATTTTACTTATTCTTCCTCCTTGAATAGAGCACATAAGCTTCCAAATCTATCAGCCCTGCTACTTGCTCATTAGCCTCCCTCGTCTTGCTTTCCGACTCATAGGCGGAGTCTAACAAATCAAAGGGCTTGGATGCTTCACCCTCATTTTCGATACCTGGCTCTATTGCACTTATTACGGGATTGGATTGCGAGATCATCTTGAAGATATGACCCATAGATATCCCTGTTCCCACCATAAAGACCTCATCCTCCTCCTAGTTGATTAACTGATCTAATCTATAGCCTCTATGCCATAACTCCTCGAAAGTTGTGAAGTGGTGAGTAGTAAGATGATTTCGGTATTCTAGATGAGCCCCTTCAATCATTAATCTCACAAAGATTGCCTCTGAGGGTTTCTTCTTAATCACCACTTGTATTGTCATGCACCGGTGAACGTATTCCTAAAACGATTCATACCCCTCTTCGTGATATGCCGCATGCTCCCCGAGTATCATAGGTAGCTTTTCCTTATACACAAAGTTAGTTTTAAAGGCCTTGGATATGCTCCTCCAATCCTTCTTGATTGCCTTTGGTTGGTTTGTATACCAGTGACTCGAGAGGCCGGTTAGTGAACATGGGAAAAAAGTGGCCAGCTTCTCGTCGGTGAGCCCCTGGACTCACATAAGGGTCTCAAACTTCATAAGATGGAAGGACAGCGTATCACTATTCTTAAGAACTTACATTTCGCATAAGTTAAATTGAGAACAAGAGCATCGCACTGGCCTAAGGATTCCAAGAGCCCTTGACCCTTGCTCTAGCTAGGCCATGACCTGGTCAGTGTTGCTGCTAGAACCGATCATCATTATGAAATTTTTGAAGGCCTCGCTTTCACATTTGAGAACTCTTCGCTCCGCCCCTTTTTTGACACCTTCTTATACCGTTCCCCTTGCCTCTTTTGAGAGTGTCTCATCGTTGACCCCAATTAGTATTCCTCCCTGGTTAGGAGGATCCTTGCAAGATTCTTGGGCGATAACCCCTTCCACCGCACTTCTTGAATCGACACTTTCCTCGGATTGGCTTTTGCGATCATTTCCATGACTCGATCTTCCACCATGCCTAATCCCACCATGTTGATTTGCTGACTGGACTCTCTTAATAACCAATCCTATCTTGCAAACATGTTGAATAGCTCCTCGAAAGTGCAAAGATCCATTGGACCAAGGCGTCGCCCATACAAGGACCTAGCCCCTTGGATGAACATCTGTATCAGGATGTCCTCCTCTTATTTTTACTATATCCTGATTTGAATGTTCATCCAGCACCGGGATTACTTCTTGAAGGATTCATAGTTGTTCTTAATGCAAGCTGTTAATTCCCTCAAGGTGGGTTCAGGCTTCTCCATATACATGAATGCCTTTTTAAAGGCTTGGAGATGCATCCCCAATCAAACTCAAGGCCTCTGGCTGATTTTCGTACCACTCTCTCGTAACCTCAAATAGAAAGCCCAAAAATAACTTTGCTAGTTCAGAGTCGAGGAGTCCTTGCACACTCATGAAAGTTTCAAACTTAGAACATGAAAGGTTAGTGAATCCCTTTCATCATACACTTGCATTCCGCATAAGCTATATCTGAGACCTGAGCAAGCCCCTTGGACATGGAGACTAGCAGTGGCACTTGTTCCCCCAGCTTAGCTTGGCTGCACTAGACTTTTTCCTCGGTTAGATTGAGATATCATATCAAACACATACTCTGAAGGTATTCCTTACCCCACCATCATTAATTCATGTAGTAAACTTCAGAATTCCACGTCTATCTTCAATGCCACCTCATTAAGTTCCTCAATGTCCACATACTCAAGCGAGTTAAGGTGGTGGTGAAATTCAGGGTGCACTCCACTAATCAGCATCCCCATTAGTACGATTCTCTCTGATTTCACCTTGATCGTCACTTGTATGGATATCTTCTAGGAGCTATATTCCTTGAATGTCTCATCCTCATCTTGCATATAGGTTTCCAAGTCCATCATGTTTACCTCGAGTGTCTCCATGTATAAGAAATTGTATTTGAAGGCATGGGAGATTCGATACTAATTTCCCCTGGCATAAGGGGACTAGGTCAAGTACCAATCCCCAACTATCCCTGATAGCGAGCATGGGAATAAAGTTGCCAACATGTCATCCAAGAGGCCTTATACTTTCATGAGAGCTTTGTACTTAAAGATGTGGAAGCTTGGGGAATCCTGGTAATCATACACAAACATTCTGCATAACCTGAACTTCAGGTTGTGGCAACTTTCAACCTATCCTGTGTTAGACATGATGTATGCCCTAGAGGTAATTAGGGTGATGTATCTTAATTAGTTATAATGTACAAATGGTGAATTATTATTAATAATAATTAAAGCATCTTTGTTGCTTATCAATGTATCAATTTATTTATGTATCTCACTATTATCATATATGTATAGCATTATGTATATATGCACATTGATAAGACAAAGTCTGTGACTACTTCATAAGGTAAAAGTGTGAGGACATAGTGGGAGCTATGTGATGCGAGAACTGCACATACGTGTTATTATGAATAGTTTATATATCCCCAGTCATTGATTCATTAAGACTAGGCATTAATAGAATGGACAGACTCTCATGTGTAGGCTTACTCCTTGGATTAGATCTAAGCAACCGATCTCATGAGCTGAAAGTGGTACCTTGAGTTAACACATGAATGTATTTGGATAATACATTGGAGACCCCTATAAGAAAGACACTCAGAAATAACTATATCCAGGTGTTGATGTCATGTCTTATTGCAGTAGCAGTACAAGTATCCTCAAACTTGAAATATTGGTTACCTTATATAGGAGTTGCTATACTTTGGGTTATACTTATTCATACCCTAACGATCATGATGATACGGATGATTGCAAGTATAGTGATGATCATATGTGGGTAAAATGAGTAGTCAAGATGGGATCCATCAATCTAGATATAGTGATATAATGGGAGATGTACCTTAGGGCCCCTTGTTGTAGTGACACTCATAAACCTCTGATTAGAGTATAAGATTGATAGAATGGGTTTCCAGTCAATCTTGATACCTTATGGCTGAGTGGTGTTCTTGATATAGGTTGTTATCTAGGCTATATAAATAAGACTCACTTAACTAAGTAACACAAATGTGGAGACTTGGGCCCAATGGAATGGGAATCCTATGATGTATGCGAACCTTATTTAAAGGGGAAGATGACTAAGAAACTTTTCAAAGGAAAGAGACAGCGTGCCACTAGTTCTTTGGAAATAATACATTTTGATGTATGTGGTCCAATGAGTGTTAAGACACATGAGGGTTTCGTCTACTTCATAACCTTTATCGACGATTACTCGCGATATGGTTCTTTTTACCTTATGAGGCACATGTCTGAGAGTTTCAAGAAATTTAAAGATTTCAAAACTGAAGTAGAGAAATAGCTTGGGAAAAGTATTAAGGCCCATCGATCTGATCAAGGTGGTGAAAACTGAAGCTAAGAGTTTCAAGATTGTCTAGGGGATAGTGGTATTTTATCCTATTGGACACCTACTTACACACACCTACACAATGGAGTGTCAAAATGGAGAAATCGAGCCCTACTCCATAAGGTTCGGTCCATGATGAGCAAAGCAGAACTCAACAGATCCTTTTGGGGTTATGCACTTGAGAGCGTAGTATATATTCTAAATAGAGTTCCCTCTAAATTAGTTGATCAAAGTCCATACAAATTATGGTATGTTGAGAAACCAGCTCTTTCTCACTTGAGTTTGCGGATGTCTTGCTTACAAAAAAAGGACGAGTTCAGATAAGCTTGGTGCTAAGCTTGACAAATGTCTATTTGTAGGTTACCCTTAGGAGACTATAGGGTATACCTTTTTTGATCCTAATAAACAAAAAGTCCATGTTTCCAAAAATGCTCAATTCCTCGAGAAGGAGCATATACTTATGAAAGCTAGTGCTAGCAATCTTGAGTTAGGCATTCAAGAAGATCAAACAGAAAATCAACCGATTAAACCTACACCTGTTACACAAGATAGTGTAAGAATGGAATAGTGTATATAACACCGACATTGCATTGGTCAGGCTGGGCTCCAATCGTTCCCGAGTGATACAGGTTTCTCATCACTAATGACAAACATCTCTTCCTTATAGAAGATGATGATCCCAGGACTTACGAGGAGGTAATGGAAGGCTGAGAGTCTGACAAATGGTTAGTAGCCATGAGGTTAGAGATGGACTCCATTTATGAAAATCAAGTTTGGAGCTTGATTGATGCTCCAAGTGGGATTAGGTCCATAGGATGTAAGTGGGTATTCAAGAAGAAAACTGACATGGAAGGTAACATAGTTACCTATAAAGCAAGGATGGTTGTAAAAGGTTACATTCAAAAAGAACGCATTGACTATGATGAAACTTTTTCAACAATGTCCATGCTAAAGTCTATCAGGATACTCCTTGCCATCGCCACTCATTATGATTATGAGATTTGGTAGATGGATGTGAAAATAGCATTCCTTAAAGGGAATCTGGACAGAGATGTGTGTATGACACAACCCGAGGGTTTTACATCCAAGGATGGCTCAAAGTTATCTAAGTTGTAGAAGTCCATTTATGGACTTAAGCAAGAATCGATGAGTTGGAATATTAGGTTTGACGAGATAATCCGAGAAATTGGTTTTGTGTCAAACGCTAATGAGCACTATGTATATAAGAAAGCTAGTGGGAGTGTGGTCATTTTCCTTATACTATAAGTAAATGGCATCTTATTGATAGGAAATGATATTCCTTTTCTTCAAACAGTTAAGTCATGGTTGTCAAAGAAGTTCTCCATGAAAGAGCTTGGAGAAGCAGCTTTTATACTTAGTATAAAGATCTATCGAGATATATCAAGAAGGCTGCTAAGTCTTTCACAAAGTATATACATATACAAGGTTTTAGCTAGATTTAACCTTGAGTAGTCAAGAAAGGGCTATCTACCAATGTCTCATGGGATTAAACTTTCTAAATCTAATTATCCGAGAACATAAGAGGAGAGACCACGTACGAATGGAATACCCTATGCCTCAGTGATAGGATCCATCATGTATGTTATGGTATGCACTCGGCCTAACATCTCACATGCGTTGAGCGTTAGGAGAAGATTTCAATCTGACCAGGTGAGAAGCACTAGATGGCCTTTAAAACTATCCTTAAGTACTTATGTAGGACTAAGGATATTTTTTTTTGTATATGGAGAAGGTGATCTCTCTTTGGAGGGATACACCGACATGAGTTTTCAATCTAGCATGATGATTATAAGTCCTAGGGGTAGTTGTTTAGAAAATTTTCAAATAAGATATGACTACCAATTCAATCACAGAATATAGGTATATATCAACTTCAGAAGTGGCTAAGAAAGTTGTCTAGCTTAAGGCATTTATTGGTGATCTCGGTGTTGTGTCCAACATTGTAAATCTGATAGTGGTCTATTGCGATAATGATGGGGCCATTGCTCAGGCAAAGGAACCACGGTCTTGTTATAGAAATAGATATGTACTCAAAATGTATTATCTCTTTCAGGAGATAGTAGCTAGGAAAGATAAAGATTTAGAATACATCCCAACGGATCAAAATCTAGCAAATGGGCTAACTAAGCCATTAACTCAAGTTAAACATGACCAGCATGTTAACGAGTATGGCATGAAGCACATGGGTAATTGGCTCTAGTGCAAGTGGGAGATTGTTAAACATGATGTATGCCCTAAAGGTAATTAGGGCGATATATCTTAATTAGTTATAATGTACAAACGATTTGGAATTATTATTAATAATAATTAAGCATCTTTGTTACTTATCATTTTTTCAATTTATTTATATATCTCACTAGTATCATATATGTATATAATTATATATATACGCATTGATAAGAAAAAGTCCGCGACTACTTCATAGCATAAAAGTGTGAGGATATAGTGGGAGCTATGAGGTGTGAGAACTGCACATACATTTTACTATGAATAGTCTAAATATCCCTAGTCATAGTTTCATTGAGACTGGACATCAATGGAACGGACAAACTAGCATGTGTAGGCTTACTCCTTGGATTACATCTAAGCAGCCGATCTCACAAGCTAAAGGTGGTACCTAGGGTTAACACATGAATGTATTCGGGTAATACATTGGAAACCGGTATAGGACATATACTCGAAAATAACTATATTCATGTGTTGGTCTCATGTCTTATTAAAGTAGTAGTACCAGTATCCTCAGACTTGAGATACTGGTTACCTTATATAGGAGTTTCTTTACTTTGGGTCATATTTATTCATAACCTGGTGATTAGGATGATACATGTGATTACGAGTATAGTGATGATTGTATGTTGGTAAGTAGAGTGGGTAAGATGGGATCAATCGCTCATGATATAGAGATATAATGGGAGATGTACCTTAGGGCCCCTTATTGAAGTGACACACTCATTAACCTCTTATCAGAGTATAATATTGATTGAACAGGTTTCTAATCAATCTTGATACATAATGGCTGAGTGGGGTTCTTTGTGAATAAGTCTAATTCCAAGATAGCTATGGCTATTGCAGGAGCTAACACTTAACCCGACCTCAATAAACTTGATGGTACTTAAACTGATGGAAGGAGTGTATTGTATTGGTTACTACTGTAGAATGGATCAAGTCACAAGCACTTGACATTTAAAGTATCGGGGGATCATATGCCTTTGCTAGAAAGCCCATTTGATCGTCTAGAGCTATCAGGTTCCATATCGATGTGGAACATTAAGCCTAAAGGTTCTTAGATGGGAAGCCAAGTTTAGGTTAACCTCTAGCGACTCAATACTTTGGGATCCTATGAGGTCACACACTTTGGGTCTTTACTGGACTAAGTAAAGAACCTACAGACTGGGTCTATGCTGAAAATATTTGTTTGCCAAATTTGTTAGTATTAATTGGGTGAACCAAATTAGTAATTAAAGGAAATAAAGAGAAAAATAGGGAAAAATGCATGGAGCGTAGCAAGGGAATTTTTCTCTTTGCGAGTGGGCCCCAAACAAACATGGGATGTTTGAAGTGGGGCCTGCTCAGCTCCTTCATGAGCTGAAGATCTCGCAGGCTGCTAGCGAGTGGGGAAAGCTCGCTCACACAAGCGGACAGCAAGCTTGTAAGCACTGCCCAAGGTAGTGCTTACGTAGGCTAGTCGTGCAAGCTCGCTAGCATAGTCTTACAGGAAGGCCCACAAGCCCAAGCTTGTGGCACAAGGGCTTGCCTTGTGAAGTGAGGTCGCAGGTTAGCCTGTCGGTCTAAGTGACCCCTATGGCTAATCCGCTTTCCCATCCCATGTTGAGTTTTAAGGAGAGTCTAATAGTCCCCCTTACACCTATATATAGGCCTCCAATTCTCTTTATTTCACACATAATAAAAAATATTTCAGCTCAACTTTTCTCTCCAAGTTCGACATCTCTTTCTTCGTTCATTGTGCGAGATCCTTCACGAGTTTCTTCTAACAATGAAGAATTTCTTTAGAAGGCTCTTTTTATTCAAAGAGAGCCTTGTCAGTTTATATTTTCAGGTTGGTCTTCGTGCGGTCTAGCAGCAGCTATCTACCAACGGTATCTATCTCTATGAGGTTTTGGTTGGTGAAGATCCATGTGGATCAATCATAAAGGCTATCCTAGTTTGGAGGCTCATGCTAACGAAGTTCTGCCGAATTGCTCTAAGGGAATACTACATCCAAAAGAGAAAGAGAAGCACATGTAAACTTGTAATGTCCTAAACTTAGATGCTAGGTTTCTTTTATAAGTTTTATAAACCTATTAGCATCTATGGAATATTTTAACTTAGATTATATCAATCATGGTATGCTTAGGAGATCCTTTAGGTTAATTTTAAGTTTTGAAATTTCACCTTGCTATGTTATATTTTTAATAACTGTCTTAATTAACCAACATCTTATACCTGAAGAACTAGATCCTAACTCTAACCTTTTCATTACATGGTTGGGTTTGATCCCTGATCTAATAATCATTACGGGCTCCTGTACTACTTGCTTCATGCATTGCTAGACCGCATCTCCCCCAATCCCTGAGTTGATTTTTCCCACTGTATCCTTGAACTGGGGGAGAGGATTTCTCATCGTATTGGGCTTCAAGGCGAGCTTTGCTATCACCTGGTTTTCTATCATCTTGCTGATAGCCTTTAAGAAATTCTTGCAGTTATTAATCCTATGAATTGCCATCACATGATAGTGGAAAAAGTTGTTATTTTCCTTCGATTTTGGGGGAGCCCACAGCTTTATGCTTTCCATCTTTTTTAGCTCTCGCAATTTGGTGAATATGATCCCAAGTTAGCGAAGTAGGGAGAAATTCCATGATATTCCTCATTCGGTAATTGTACAGGATGCCACCGGCTTTGCTTACACCAATTGCATGATTTCTTGTTTCCCCTTGGATTGGGAAGAGTTAGGAGCTAACAAGGATCTTGTGTTAGTCTTTTTATACCAAGGTTTGCATATCGGAGGGTCCATTGCCATGTTCATGGCCTCTATGCTTTCCTGCTTTTCTACCTTCTTAAACACATCATTGTAGCAAGTGAAAGTGTCCATCCTAAGGCGGTTTCTGTATGACGGTAATGCTCTATCCAGAAGCTTTACGATCATCTCGGATAGGCTAAGATGATCCTTTAGCAATACTTGCATTTTCATCCACCTACCATAATAGGGCTTGAATAGCTCGCAAGGAATCTGTTTGACAGCTTCCAGATTTTGCATCGTTGTTTTCATTTGGGAGTTAAATCCGTATTGCTCCATAAGTACGTTGGAAAGATGATTCCAACCACTTGAAACTTCTAGAGGGAGGTTGTTGTACCATTCATTGGCAGGTTCACCTAGGGTGACAATGAACAGCTTGGCAAACATTTATTAGAGATCCTCTTAGCCCTTATTACAGTTTGGTAGTTTTCCAGATGGGACCTGGGGTCTCCTTCTTCTTTATAGTTCACCAGCTCTAGCATGACAATATTATTAGGTAGCCAATCTTCATCATGTTAGAAGCGTCAGGTATTAGCTTGGTGGATAACCGGGGACCCGATGTGCATTAGTGGCCAGGAATTGTTGCCAAAGTTCTATTATGCTAGGAGGCTAGCCATGAGTATCGCTCCCTCACTATTGAAAGGAAATCCTGATTGATGAGTAACAGTCACAGACCGTTAATGGGATTGTCCATGGGGGAACATAGCACCTCTTAAAGTAACAACAAAGTTTGGTATGCCCATGGAGTGAGGAATTAACTGGTATTGGCTCGTTCGGGTGTTCATCTCTATGTTGAATAGAGTAGGAGCGTTAACACTCTAGGGTCCCACTTGTTGGGATTTGGTTGCTAACCAAAATTTCTGATGGGGCGAAGTTGGGAGATGGGGTGCTAATCGGCATTGCTGATAACTGAGTGTGTGATTGCGGAGGTGGTGCATTAACGGTCTGGTGACTGAACTATCTAGTCCCAAACAGATGTTGTGGCTAGGCTACCCTAGCAAGCCCGGACTGATCACCTCTAGATCTCTGCCCAACTTGAAATGGTCTGTGATAAGTGTGTAATTGCACTTATTATCACATTAATTTTATACATTAAACACTATAGTTTTAGTCATTTTTATACTTCATATAAAAGATTTCACTTGGTATGTAATTGTTTTTGATGCAAATGCAGATACTAGGTAAATCTTGGGAGTAAAATGATCTAAAGTGGAATTCTATGAAAAAAGAGTGAAAAAGGTGTAAAAAGATGCGTGGAACTTAAAGATTTGGCTTAGGATCTAAGCTGTCAAAGATCGGTGAAATTACAAGAAGATTTCTGAGTAAACTCAATTCACGGTCACGATAATCATTCGCGGTTGCAACTTGTTTACTTCAGAAACAGAAGTTTGCCAATCAAAGAGTCATGGTTGCGACTTGTGTATCGCGGTCGGGACTTGCACGATTTTCTGGTATTATTTTCTTAACTGACAACCACAAGATAAGCATGATCAATCGCCATCAACTACTAACAAACAGATGCCTATCAGGAGTCAACCAATCATGAAAAGGTGCTTATCCATTGTGGATTATATCAAAACTTCTCAACCAATCACAATGAAGAGATGCAATCTTTCACCAATGGATATAACCCTTCGTTTGGATAGACGCAACCCTTCAAAATCTATAAATAGGGCTCCAATTCCAACCAATTTCGTATGCCTTCAGTGCAATAAAGGAAGTGCAGAAAAAAGGGTTACATATAGTGTGTGTAGATAGAGATTTCGCTATGTTCATAAGTGTTAGCGAGAAAATGTTTAAGTGATTCGAATTCTAGTGTCGATTACTAGATTTCTTTATATTCTCAAGCGATTGTTGTATAAGTGTACTTGCAAATCACTTATCAATAAAAGTTTTCATTCTTCAATATTCGTTTGTTCGATATTTACAAAGAATAGCATCCTAGCGGAGGTTCTGTACGGGCCGATATAGGAATTCAAAATAGACGCAGGAATTGCGGGAATTGATGACTCCCATTAAAAAGTAGATACGGTTTGATCAACTTTAGCTTTCACTTGCATACCTTGCAACTTTTCTTTGCTTTCTAATTATACTTTCTATTTCAAAGTTTATGATATATCTATGTGTCATAATGCGTATTTCGTGTTAAGTCTTTTATGTTAATCAAGTTATATGCGTTGGAGTTAATTTTAAGAGTATTTTCGGGGTTAAAAATATCGTGTATAATCACTGGATCTGTGATATAACGCTGTTTAGTGAGCCAACATTTTTGGAATGGTAACTTGCTAAATGTGGCTATGTGAGAGCGACCCATACTAAGCATAGTATTGATGTTGTCCAAGTCTATATAACAGTCTTATCTCGTTTGTGCTAGGTTTAGAAAAGTTATTTCATGTGTTTCTCTATGGTGAATTATTGAACATCTAAGTGTGTTGAACCGGTTTGTTAGATTAGTCTAGTGTGTCCTAACATCTTCGTTGATCTTGCATGTTTTCTTTGCTATACTTTTTCGTAGTAAAAATCTATTTATTTAGAGTCTCTAATCTATCACATCTATAACTGCTCAACTTTTCATTCTAATCTTCCTATCCATAAAAATCTCTAATCTATTTTTATTTTATTTTACTTTGTTTTTCCCTTCCATATCTTTAGACCTGGTTCCTTCCCTGTGGGCTCGATATCTTTTAAAACTACATCTCCACTGTATACTTGCAGTTGTCATCATTTTTCTATGTGATAAGAGGTATTAACAACACCTGCATTTATTTGTGAACAAGTTTTTAGCGCAATTATTAGCCAATAGTTCATGAGATTTTGGAACCATTATTGATTAAACTTATCAGTAGAAAAGTGGCAAACATATCCCCGTAGCTCAGATTTCACACCTAGAGGATTCACAGATGCAGATCATGGTAGAGATAGGCTCGACAGGAAAAGTACAATAGGAGGATGTTATTTCCTTGGAGAGTGTCTTGTCTCGCGATACAGTAAGAAGTAAACTTCTATCACGCTGAGTACAGCAAAAGCTGAGTACATAGTGTAGGAAGTTGCATAGTATAACTGCTATGGATTAAGTAGCAATTGGAAGATTATGGTATAAAGTCAAATTGTCTTAAAGTTACGTGTGATAATAAGAGCGTAGTTGATCTATCCAAGAATATAGTTCACCATGGCAGTATGAAGCATGTTAACATTAGACATCACTTCATTAGGTATCATGTGCTAAGAGGAGATGTCAAGCTGGAGTGTGTTCCTTCTGAGGAACAGCTCACTGACATTTTCACCAAGCCATTGCCAAAGGAGCAATTCAATACTCTGAGGTAGTTAATAGGAATGGCAAATCCACCTTGAAGAAGAAGAATAAAAATTGTTGAAAATCGGCTAAGTGTTGAAAATCAGTTTCAACCAATAAAAAGGTAACACATATTTAACACCGTCAATACTTTAATGTAACACTGTGAAACTAAGTTTTCGTGGTTAAACTCAAAACCCACATTCTCAAAAAGAAGTGCTTTTGAAGTGGAACCGTCATCAATCAAACTCAGTGTTTTGTGAAGTCGATTTGTTAAGTGTTAATCTCAGAGTTAATTTTTCATCTTTCTTTGTGCGAGTGCCACGTGTCTTCTCCATTTCAAATCGCCTATATAAGCTGAAAAGTTGAGAAGAGAAGCTTTACTTGCTTTTGCGAATTCAAATCATCTTTTCAGAAGCATTCAAACCCTAATTCTCAAATTCTCTCAACTTCTCAAATGGCGGTAACCAAGAAGACTTATAGAATCTCAGTCAACACCACTCGCAAGATGATTTTGAATGTTGAAGGCAAACAAGAGAAAATAACTCTTCAAGATGGAACTCTCCTTTCCAAGGTGGACTGGGAAGATAACCTAGATTTTAGTCTAGTGTATGAAGTAAACTATGAGGAGATGATCCAAAACAAGAACCTTCATAGGGTGATCAAATAATAGCACCTCAATTCGTTTCTTTGGATAGAAGGACCTACAATCATTGGTCTTATTAGGGCTTTCTATGTGCATCTCTACATGATTGAAGGGCTCAATGATGTGCTTCCAGTGGAGATTCAAGGAAAAGCCATCTTCATCTGCTCCAGATTGATTGGGAGCATCCTCAATATGCCCCACTCAAGGACTCAACTCAGGCCATCTGGAGATGAGGAAACTGTTGTGATTCCAGAAGATTGGGAGCTTCCGTTGAATTATATCTCTAGAGAGATAGCAGCTAGTGGGATGAGTTAGAGTGCTCGTGCTTGCCACAAACTTGTGGTCAAGTTGCTGCTGCCCAACACTAGCTCATTGACTAGTTGTACTTATTTTGAACCATGTGTGGTCTATCATATGGTAGAGGGTAAAAAGCTTAACTGGTCAGTGATGATTCTTCATCATCTGACCAAGCTAACTATTATCTATCACTATGGTTTCCTCATTACCAAGATAACGAGGATAGTGAAAGTGGATACAACCACGTTTTTGGGAGAGTTTGGTGATACCGTACTACCAATGAAGAAGAGATTTAACCTTAACCACATCACCAAGCTTGTCACAATCAGGTGCATGTGAGATACAATAAAGCTCAATAGAAGCAAAAGGTAAAATATGTACTAACTGTGGTGCCTGTGGACATCCAAAAGGAGGATGAAGATGATTTTATGGTGCACTTTGAAGTCAAGGAGGACTTCAGTGACAAAATGCCTATCTCTAGCATCCTAGAGCATGTCCCTACTACCGCCTCCTCTCCTAAGTAGAAAGTTGCTTCCTCTTGGGCTAAGGGGAAGAGTCCTGCGAAATCTAAATCCAATGAAGCTCATGTTTAACCCCATCAAAGGAAAATGAAGGCTAAGACCCATACACAAAGAGAAGCAGAGGCCAAAATTCTTGCTAAGTAGCAATAAGGAATAAGAGGACAAAGAAGAGGCTGAGGATACCCTGCGCCAAAGGAAGCAAAAATTGGTACTATCTGTTGATGCTGAGGAGTAGGGCGATGCCAAGAAATCAAAGGAAATGGACACTTTTAGTCCTGGTGCTACCGCTGAGGTGTAGGAAATTCTTGCAAAAGCTAAGGGAACTTAGTGGAAGCGGTCTGCCACCACTAGGCCTCCACAAAGAAATGTGCAGGTGGTGAGTAGTAAAGAGGATGTTGGAGACATCCTATCCTTGATTCCTGAGGAGTCTGATACTCAAGACGCCAACATCCCCACACCTTCTACTCAGCCTGAGCAACCTCAAGCTGACCCATCTTTGGGTCAAACAGCTAACCCTGAGGTTCCTTTGAATCCTAACCCCTCTTCTTCTCTTGTAAATTCTCCAAAACCCCCAATATCTACACCTATAGATACTGAAACACAGATTGTAGATTTGGAAACACAGACTGTAGTTCCTGAAGTGTAGATTGTAGATTCTGAAACACAGAATGTGAATTCCCCTCTTCCTTCAAATAATGTACATTCTCCCATACACATTTCCTCTCCTACAAAAAGCAATGATTCTTTTTCTCCTAACCCTTCACCAGTACATATTTCTTCACCCCCTTCTTCTCCTTTACAAACTCAAATACAAACAATTTCTTGTACAGCTCTTGTACCTTCTATTCCGCTCAAATAAACAATTCCCCCTAATTCTTCAATTGTAAATTCATCTAAACCAACCTCTTCTTCAAACCCATCCTCTACCTCCCCTAAACCCTCTGGTTAGGGAAGTTCCTAATGCTGAGAACTCCGCTCAACAAGGAAAAGCAAGTGGTCAGGATACTGAGGAAAATTTTACATCCCATGAAGTACCTGAACTAGGCAGAAAGCTAGTCCAAGAAGACTTAGCTAACTCATCTATCTTGGCAGAGATTAGAGAGTTAGCAAGGAAGAAATTTCCTGCTCTTAAAATCAATGCCGAGTTAGATGGAGCAGTTAGTAAATTAGTACTTGCTCAGGATTTAACAGGCTTATCCTCCAAACTCAATTCAAAATTGCCTAAATTTGAATAGCACACAAGTTTTCCAATGAATCTATCTACTTTGAGGAGTTTGAAAAGATTTAAGGCAGCTTGTTTGTTATTTGAAATAACTTGGAAAAAGAGAATGACAAGAGCTTGATGGACAAGATGGCTATAATCATAACCGGTTTAACGGATTCTGCCCCAGCTTGGGGTAGCAATCTCTGCTATCCCTACATCTACTACAATGGCTAACGCTGTTGCAAGAAAGATTAAGAATGTGTGGATGCTGCTACTGAGTAGTTGAGTCTCTTAAGTACCAACATGGCAACTCAAGTGACACAAATCCACAAACTTGGTGAGGAGTAGGCTAAAATAAAGAAACTCACTCATCGCTGAATTAAGAATGTCCGCAATGAGGTAAAATAGACAAAGGATGTTGGCCACAACATTGCCAAGCTATTGGAGGCCCAATCTAAGTTCTTGCTAAACCATGACAATAAGTAAGACCAGATGATGAAGTTGCTAACGGATATCTCAGCAAAGATGGACAAGGCACGTGGTGTTAATCTTGCCTCTCTCCACACCAAACTAGAATCTATCCAACGAGAATTCAATGAGCACACAACCGATAAGATCTCCTCTTCGTAAAAGTTCCTTATCACTGCAATGGGGAAGATATTTCTAGACATGCCAACTCCAAGCTTGCCTGCTACTGAATCTCAATACCCTGAGACTAGTATGACCATTCATACCAAGCTGAATGTTATCAAGTCGAAGGTAGAAGACCTATAGAAGAATGTTGGAACTATGATGAAGACGGGCGAATTGGACGCAAAAGACATTGATTACACTGCAAAGTATATATCATATATTGGACCTAAGTTTCTTGATATCGAAGTGCAAATAAAGATCGCAATGACTGCAACGGACTTCAGAGCATTACTCTAATGATTTCAATAGTTTACATATCAAGGGTTTGACAAATTGTGCACCTCAGCGAGCTTAATGATCAAGACTTCCTTACCTGTAAGGGAAAAGAGCAACTGGAGCAAGAGATTTCCCCTTAAATTATCAGATAGCAAGAGAACTTTTAAGCTACCCTCAATGCCTTTAATCTCTGCCTTGAATAAATTATGCGAGAATAAATAACAAAGGGGGAGAAGGTAGGTGAAGATGCTCTCCAAACGGTGAATCTTAAAAAGGGATCTCTTCCAAGGCAACCTCTTTATCATCAACCTCCTCAGTAGCATTATCCAAAGGCTAATCAAGATAAGACTGTTGGTTCTTCCTCCACAGCACATAGAAAATAGAATAAGCCATGTTCTTTGTAGTTAGAACTTGTAATGGGATTTGGCTTTGTAATCTTAATTCAGAACATAAGTAATATACTGACTAAGTTATTTTTTAATTAATGAAAATTACAAGTTTATACCTCAAATTAAGATCTTATCTTTATTATGTTGTATGTATATTTCTACTGTGAAGTTGATTATATGATGTAGGAACTCATACAAGAGACCAATCTTAAAGAAAAGCTGAAGTACGATAAAGTTCCAAAGTGAAGAAAAAACCTCTAAGCATGGGGGAGCTGAGCCGCTTAAAGAATCTCACTCAATATGGGGAGTTCAAGTTGACTAAGGAAACTCACTCAATACAAGGGAGTCTTGCATCACTTTCCAGGTATTTTTTATATCTCTAAACTGCTTATTCAATTAACTTCTTCTACTACATAGTTTGCTATCTATCCAAAATGAGAGAGATTGTAGAACCCAAGTTAATAGTAACTCACAGTATTTAAACATTTTGGAAATAATAAACAAAATAAGATAGTGAAATTAATTGAGTACTAAGTATACTCTTAATTAATGAAGCTGACTTGAGTTTGTTTAAGGGAAACAACTCAGTTTGCTGAGTAATTAATTAAGTTACAGCTTAGAGTAGGAAAAGCTGAGTCTTTGCTCAGTACTACGTAGTTTAGAAGAATATCTACTCGGCTGTGCTAAGTTAGTTTTTATTGATTAAAAGCTGAATTCATTGAAACTTAGAGAATGAAATGACACATATGCTACTAACATTTACTATGAGAGATGGAATATTCTTTAGTTGCTTTTTAGGTTAAAAAGCGTTGAAATATAAGAAGATTTCCAATGGTCCTCACAAGATAAAAGGTATCAGTATGGAATGTTGGAGATTCCTCACTAAAGTCCAAAGCAAAAGGAATTCTCTATCATGCGTCATTTCTCAGTGTCTCTATGCGCCTCTGCAAGCATCAACAAATGTCAACCAATCTCAAGACTTCACATTGCATTTCGCATGCCTCTCTCTCAATAAGTTTTTCTTGATGATGATAAGTGTATAATTACACTTATTATCATGATATTTTGCGCCTAAAATGATATGGTTTAGAGTCATTTAATACTTCATATAAAAGATTTCACGTGGTATGTAGTTATTTTTTATGCAAGTGCAGATGCTAGGTGAATCTTGGGAATAAAATGATCAAAGATGGAATTCTATGTAAAAAGAGTGAAAAAAGGTGTAAAAAGATGCGTGGAACACAAAGATTTGGCTTAGGATTGAAGCTATCGAAGATCGGTAAAGTTGTAAGAAGAAACATGAAGAAAAAAACAATTCACGGTTATTACACCCATTCACGGTCGCAACTTGTTATTCTTCAAAACAAAAAATTATCAACCATTAGTCAAGCTCATGACATGTAATTCGCACTCGTGACTTGTGATGATTATTGGTCAACTCTTCTCAACTACCAACCACTGAATAAAAACCATCAACCGCCATCAACTACTAGATGAAAAAACACCTTTTGGAAGTCAACCAATCATGAAAAGGTTCCTTTCCATTGTGGATAAGGATAAATCTTTGTATCTAATCACAATGAAGTGATGCAACCCTTCGCCAATGGACATGACTCTTCGTTTGGATAGACGTAACCCTTCATACTCTATAAATAGGGTTCAAATCATACAAATATCATGCATGGTGAGGTGTTGAATAGGCATAACATATGGTAGACATGTATGCATAGATAGAGAGTGAAAATTATCTAGATTTCGCTATGTTCAAAGTTATAGCAAGAAAAATGTTTAAGTGATTTTATTCTTATTTCGATCACTAGATTTCTCCACTTATTCGAGCGATTGTTGTATGAGTGTAATTGCAAAGAACTAATCAATAAAAGTTTCTGTTCTTCAACATTCATTTGTTTGATGTTCACAAAGAATGGTATCCTAGCGAGGTTCTATACAAGTCGAGATCGAATTCAAAGTAGATGCAGGAATTGCGAGAATTGACGACTCCCATTAGAGAGTAGATACGGTTTGATCAACTTTAGCTTTCACTTGCATACGTTACAACTTGACTTTGTTTTCTACTTATACTTTCTATTTCGAAGTTTATTATATGTCTATATGTCATAATGAGTATTGCATCTTACGTCTCTTATATTAATTAAGTTATATGCTTTTGAGTTAACTTTAAGAGTGATATTGGGGTTAACAAGAATGTGTATAATCACTAGATCTATGATTATAATGTTGTTTAGTGAGCCAACATTTTTGGAGTGGTAACTTGCTAAATATGGCTATGTGAGAGCGACCCGTACTAAGCATAGTATTATTGTTACCCAGGTTCTTATAAGTGTCATAAATTGTTTACCCTAGATCTAAAAAAGTCATTTCATGTGTTGCTCTATGATGAATTATTGAATTTTTTAGCATCTAGAACTATGTTTGTTGAAGTTATCTAGTGTATGAAATCTTCTTGAAGATTTTGCATGTTTTTCTCTACTATACTTGTTCTTATGGAATATCTATATAGTTTACATCTTCTCTAATTTGTTCATGCATCTTTCTATTCATCAGTCTATCATCCAAACCATCCAAACCTTATAAAATTATCTTATTTCTTTTGTTCTGTAACTCTAGTTGGTCCTTAGAACCGAATTGCTTCCTTGTGGGATCGATATCTTTTAAAACTACAACGAAACTGTATACTTGTAGTGATCACTATTTCTCTATTTGATAAGTGGTATTGACAATGCCTGTTCACATTTTGAACTTTTATCTTATTAGTAGAAAGGTGGTGAACAATGTTTTTGGCACCATTACAGAATATAAGCCTATCAGAATTAGTATAATTAAAACCTTGCAATCAAGTTTTTTGCATCGTTTACCTGGGAAGGTAAGTGCATTCTAGAGATAAAATTGCTAGAGACTACGGTACATTTTCTAATTATATTTATTTGTTTCTTTCCTAAATTGTATAATTTGTCAATCCTAACTTAGATGAATAATAATCATCTTGGAGGTGATACGTTATATTATTACATTTGAATTCTCGATAAATAGAAGAAATTCTTCTATTTTTCCTATTCACATTCGTGACTCCCATTCGCGCTCGTGAATTCCTTCATAAAACTTTCTGTTTCTCAAACTCTGTAAGTCACAATTCGCGATAATTAATCACGATCATGACTTATGCGATAACTGTAGCATTTTAGCAGTTATTCAACGATTATTCCTCCAATTTCTATAAATTGATGTGCGAGTGTTCATTAATTTCTCACTTCTACAATCTAAAATCTAACCTTTCCATTCACAATTCAATTCCAAATCTTAAACTACCTCATTTCTTTCAAAATTTCTTTCATTTCAAAATGGTTTTAGCAAACATATCCAACCTAGTTCCTCTGTCCAATTTACAAGAATGGTACGAGGTACCATTCTTGATCCATTCTCATGAAGAGGGAGATTATGTCGAAGTTATGAAAGATGCTGAATATAAAAGTTCTTACACCATTCATTGGAATAGTTTCATCAACCTTGGAGTTCATGATAGGGTGATGTATGACCTCAAAATTCTTAACTTTGTCATTTACTCAAATATATCTCTGGGGAATAGTGTGGATAACTGTATGGAGATGTTGGTCACATTGGTGTGGAAGAACGATAAGAAAGACACTGCTAGTCTATCATCGTCATGGAAAAGAACACAAGTTGACGAGGAAAGCTCTGGATAAATATATGGGATTTCCAAAGGATTGCTACAACAAGATGCTTCCTAGATGCGATCCTTTACCAACATGGAATCGCCTGACTGGCCAAACAGAGTTCAAACAAGAATCTGCCTGTAGCCGATGGATTCGTGATCCTTGTTTACTTGCATTGCACTTTTACTTAAGTGGTGCATTGTTTGGTAAGTCAACTTTTGATCTTGTCATTCCTGAAGAATTGTACGTGATGGAAGCAATTTGGAATGGCACACCTATTAATATTTTTGGAATAATGATGGAGACACCTATGTCTCCCGCACAAAATCCCGGAATGATAGAATATGGGTGTCAAATGATGGTAAATTTGTTGGGATAGATTGGGAGAACGCCATATGCCACTGAAGTCTTTACTAATGAGGATAAGATTCCAGAATTAAAAATGAAAGTTTTCTTCGAGTATGGATTTCTGGTCAGGTGCATTGGAGAAGATAGAATCACCTATGATTGGAAATCATGGGAGGAGAGAGCGGAAGCCGACAGAAAATGAGAAAGGGAAATCGTAAGGGAGGAAGAACGAAAATCAACCAACCTCCGAAGAAAGTCAAATGAACTTATGGAGGCGCAGATCTCAATTCAAAGGAAAATCGATGATATTTATACACTGATGTTTGATGTCGAGCAAGATCTATGGGAATCTTATTATAAGATTGACCTATTGATAGAATCGCTTCCCTCCGACTAAATTAGATTTAGGATTTTGTACAGTTTATTGTTTGTTTGTTTGTTGTTTGTTGTTGTTTGTCTATTTAATTATATGTTTGTTAATGTATGTTAATATATGAAAATAAATTTGAACAACAAGACATTAATGTTCAATTACTATCTTCACCATAAATCATTTTAGGTATGAAAGTAGTAAATATTGATTATTTATATTTAACATATTTGTTTTTCTAAGTTTTTCTAGGACTAAGTCTAAAAATTAAAGAAATAAAAGAATCGAAGAAAGTCACGACCTTGACTATAGATCATGCTCGTGAAATAATGCAGTAAAACCTTCTGTTCCTATCATGAAGAAAGTTACAATTGCGACAGGCCTTCACGATCTCAACACGAGAAGAATATAAAGTTACAAATCATGATTTAACACGTGACAGATGGCTGAAACTACCAATAACGGTTAGTTTGAAGGAGAAATGACTATATTGACTATTTTTGCAACTCAATGACCTATTAGGACTCTATATAAAGGTGTAGATTGAATCTATAACCCCCACAACCTTTTACAAAGCTTACAAAAGTTCTTATTCTTTCATCTCTATTCTTCTACATTCAAAACATCTTTCAAACCCTTTACTTCAAAACAAAACCAACATGCCTCGTGTTAAGGTAGCCGCAAATAGAAGACAAATCCCTAATTATCAATAAGATTATGGTTGTCCTTTTCTGATTCATTCGTGTGAAGAAGGGAAAAGAGTCCAAGTTTTGAACAAGTTGGAGATCAACGGTATGATTTTTCTTGATATGATTTTCTTGGAGACTTTGAGCCTCCATGAACAAATGGGGATGTATCTTGCTAATCTTGGTTTAAGCACATTTGTGGGAATGAGATTTCCATAATCGAAATTGGATTTTGGAATGTCTAGTGACATTCGATTTTGAAGACAAGAAGAAGAGGGCGATTCAATTTCGCAACCAAGGCAGATATTACACCGTCATAAGGGATATAATGAGTGCTTGGTTCGCGTTTAAAATTGAAAATTCATCGAGCATGAAATATTCTTTTCAAGCAAATCGAGTTTGAGCAAATTTAACAGGTAAGAGAACCTTCGACCTAAAAATTCTCCTAATAAACATATTAAGGATGAGTGTATTCTTCTACTCCACAAATACCTTTCCACTTCAGTATTTTATTGAGTAGAGAACACCAAAGTCCAAAAGAGAGATTTGTTTGTTCTTTCTTATGCGATGAATAAGCAAAAAGTGGAATTCGTGGATATTGTTTGGGATATGATGAAGAAGAATTCTACTAGCATGAGAAACAAGATTGGGGTGGTCGAAATTATCACCACTATCATCTTGGGTGCAAGAAATGAACTCCGCTATGTTCAACAACCAGGTGAGTATTTTCGTTATATGGATGAGAATTACTTGAAGAATACCGGACTTCTACAAGAGAACGATGGTGTCTATTCTTTCTACTCCTACTCCAACTGCACCAAGAAACTAATCTCGACTCATGGAGATTCTTTCGTTGGCCCATCTAATCCAAAAGCTAGACGTCATCCTGGAAAGGCTCCAATGATCGAAGAAGAAGATGAAGAAGAAGAAAATGAAGCTCCGGAAGATTGGAAGGCGAGTATGCAATAAAAATTGGACAATTGCCTAGCAGAACTTGGAGTAATGAAGAAAGACATGAAGATTCTAAAGAAGAGTAATAAATTGATGCTTTGAAAATTACTATCTTTCTTTAGAAAATAAAATTGTCAATTTACTCCTAGTCCTCCAGATTCACCTTCTCAATAGATGGGTTACTCTTTTCTTTTCTTTATTTACTTTTCTTTTTCAAATTTTTAGACTAGTTGTTTGTGTTTAGATTTTATGTTTTCATTGTTAAATAAAATGCCTCACAATGAGGACATTATGTTCTTTAGTGTGGGGGGCATTTGTAAAAAATCCCAAAAATCTAAAAAAATTAAATAAATTAAAAAGTTGAAGAATTTGAAAAATTTTCTTGATTTTGTGTTATTTATACAATATCCATACCTATACTATACTAACATATGTTCCAAGGTTATTTGTGAGTGTTAGGTATTACAAGTTTGATGTTAGTGAAAATTTCGAACAAGTTGTTTCGAGTTGAGAGTGTGTGCGCTTTTTCACACAACATTTAGCATTTGGCAAGGATGAGTGGTGAGTAAAAATTGAAAGCAACATTCCAAGTAAGTTTCGATATATATTTCAATGCAACATAAATTATTATAAGTTATATAGTTTTAGTTTAATGCTACCGATAAGTTAGTACTAGAGTGATATCTAGTAGTGTTCTTATTATGAGTTTTATATGCTATTCTCGAATACGTCCTATAAGTATTGAGTGTGCCTAAAGTGTTAGGAAACTATAGCCATAATACTTTTAAAGTGATCAATAAAGGATGAGGGTATTGAGACAAAAATCAAAAGAAAGAGAGGATAACCAATGATTTATGCAAAATGTGAGGAATGGTACGGAGCAGAAACTGCAACCATTCAATGAGTGAAAAAAGAAAAAGTAGCATAGCACGAAAAATGGTTCAAAGTACAAATTTGTAATTCAAAAACATATGCTTAAAAGAAAAAAAGAGAGAGAAAGTGGTATGGAGCATAAAATGCAACCACTAAAAAAAGGGGAGAGTGGTATGGAGCATAAAATGTAACCACTAAGAGTGTTTTAGCATATCCTAGGTTACCTAAAAAGGACTTGAGATTAATTTTTTTCAAAGTGTGCTCCCTTTGTCCTTTATACTTTATACTATACTTAAGAGAAGGAAATATTCGAGCAAGCATATAACACTTGTATGAAGATGCGATTCGGTCGACCCTCCATTAAGAGCAAAGGTATGCAATTGAACTATATCAATTGCACATTACTAATTTGTGGGAAATTTTGAACTTTTACTTGTCTTTTATGCAATGTGGGAATGTGGTACTCACTACAATAGTCTTTCGCCAAATGAGGTATGAACTTAAATTACTATCTTATAAACTTCTGTTGTGTTTACCTTAAGGACAAGGTAAAAGTTAAGTGTGGGGGTGTGATAAGTGTATAATTACACTTATTATCATGATATTTTACTCCTAAAATGATATGGTTTAGAGTCATTTTATACTTCTTATAAAGGATTTCACGTGGTATGTAGTTGTTTTTTATTCAAGTGCAGAAACTAGGTGAATCTTGGGAGTAAAATGATCAAAGATGGAATTTTATGTAAAAAGAGTGAAAAAAAAGTGCAAAAAGATGCGTGGAACACAAGGATTTGGCTTAGGATCGAAGCTGTCGAAGATCGGTAAAGTTGTAAGAAGAAACATGAAGAAAAACACAATTCACGGTCATGACACCCATTTGCGGTCGTGACTTGTTATTCTTCAAAATAGAAAGTTGTCAACCATTAATCACGATCACGACATGTAATTCACGCTCGTGAATTGTGATGGTTATTGGTCAATTCTTCTCAACTACCAACCAAAGGATACATCAACCGCCATCAACTACCATATAAAAAGATACCTTTTGGAAGTCAACCAATCATGAAAAGGTGCCTTTCCATTGTGGATAAGGATAAATCTTTGCATCCAATCACAATGAAGTGATGCAACCCTTTGCCAATGGACATGACTCTTCATTTGGATAGACGCAACCCTTCATACTCTATAAATAGGGTTCAAATCATACCAATTTTGTGCATGGTGATGTGTTGAATAGGCATAACATATGGTAGACGTGTATGCATAGACAGAGAGTGAAAATTATCTAGATTTTGTTACGTTCAAAATTATAGCGAGATAAATGTTTAAGTGATTCGATTCTTATTTCGATCACTAGATTTCTCCACTTATTTGAGCAATTGTTGTATGAGTGTAATTGCAAAGAACTTATCAATAAATATTTTTGTTCTTCAACATTCATTTGTTCAATATTCACAAAGAATAGCATCCTAGCGGAGGTTCTACACGAGTCGAGATCGAATTCAAAGTAGACGTAGGAATTGCAAGAATTGACGACTCCCATTAGAGAGTGGATACGGTTTGATCAACTTTGGCTTTCACTTGATACCTTACAACTTTACTTTGTTTTCTACTTATACTTTCTATTTCGAAGTTTATGATATGTCTATGTGTAATAATGAGTATTCTGTCTTGCATCTCTTATATTAATTAAGTTATATGCTTTCGAGTTAACTTTAAGAGTGATTTTGGGGTTAACAAGATTGTGTATAATCACTGGATCTATGATTATAATGCTGTTTAGTGAGCCAACATTTTTGGAGTGGTAACTTGCTAAATATGGCTATGTGAGAGCGACCCGTACTGAGCATAGTATTATTGTTATCCAGGTTCTTATAAGTGTCATAATTTATTTAACCTAGATCTAGAAAAATCATTTCATGTGTTGCTCTACGGTGAATTATTGAATATTTAAGCTTCTAGAACCGTGTTTGTTGAAGTTATCTAGTGTATGAAATCTTCTTGATGATTTTGCATGTTTTTATCTACTATACTTATTCTTAGGGAATATCTATATAGTTTACATCTTCTCTAATATGTTCATGAATCTGTTTATTCATCAATCTATCATCCAAACCATCCAAACCTTATAAATTATCTTATTTCTTTTGTTCAGTAACTCTATTTGGTCCTTAGAACCGAATTACTTCCCTAAGGGATCGATATCTTTTAAAACTACATCGAAATTGTATACTTGCAGTGGTTACCATTTTTCTATTTGATAAGCGGTATTGACAACACCTATTCACATTTTGAACTTTTATAATATCAGTTGAACGGTGGGGAACAAGGTTTTTGGTACCATTACCGAATATTAGCCTATCAGAATTAGTATAGTGAAAACCTTGCAATCAGAAGATAGACGAGAATTTGTCAACGGAATTTTATCACACCTCAACGTTCAATTTTCTATCTCTAAAAGTCCTGGAATCTATCTCCAACAGGAAGATTTGAAAGATATGAAGAGAAGAGAAATTGATTTGCAACGGTTACTTCGCAGAGCTTTAACTATAAATAGAAAATTGAAGCAGATGTTCAAACTTGGTGAATCACCTCGAATTTCTTTAAGAGCTAAAACTCAGTGCAATTACTCCCAGCTTCAAGAAATTCCAAATTCAATCAATCAGCAAAAATCATTCAAATCTGTTTGTAATAGAGAGAATCAAATACTTAGATTTAACATTTTAAGGATTCAACATTTTATAAGTTGAATTCAGTTCGCAATTTCATATTCAAATCTGAGTGTTTATTTGGGAAGGGTAACCAAACTAAGTTAAGTGGTAGTTAGAAAGAAATGTACTTTCTGTAAAAACTGTGTCTACCCACTATAAAGGCTAATCCGCTTAAGGAACGAACACTAGTTGATTAAAGCTCGGAGAAGGTAACTGGGGTTGGAGGTATACTCGGGGCTGAACCAGGATAAATTCAGGTTTGAAGTACTGAACTTTTGATTTAGCTTAAACTGTGTCCAACTCATTCATCATTCTATCTATTGTTAAGTGTTTCGCTTGAAAAACCTATCCTAGCTGAGTAGAGTA
Source organism: Euphorbia schlechtendalii (assembly GCA_949673415.1). Taxonomy (NCBI): domain Eukaryota; kingdom Viridiplantae; phylum Streptophyta; class Magnoliopsida; order Malpighiales; family Euphorbiaceae; genus Euphorbia; species Euphorbia schlechtendalii. The sequence continues at coordinate 30,981 of CATIWQ010446601.1, read as the reverse complement.
CTCAGCAAGAGATTGTAGTTAACTGTGCCAGCAAAGTTGAGCAGTTTATAAGTTTTTATATCAACTAAACACGCATAATTCAGCACGCATATAAAAACTTAACTTAGTTAAACAATTTTTATAATCTTAAAAAGTAACCAAGATTCGCATCCACCCTCCCCCCCCCCCTCTACGATTATTTACAAGCTGTCTAAGGACCAACAGGCTTAGAAATAGCAAGAAGCAGTAAATGAATCTTTATAAATCAAAGAAAGTATACATTAGAACTGTTGACAGATTATGGTTTTTTAGAGTGCAAACCAACTTCTACTCCTATTTCTACAGAAAAAATAGATCATTCAAAAACCGATCTCTTAGAAGACAATATAGAGTACATAAAACTGGTAGGGAAACTCTTAAATCTGTCTGATAACAGGTCTGATATAAGCTATGTTGTACAACAATTGTCTCAGTATCTAGATAAACCACATGAATCACATCTTACTGTAGCTCATAGAATACTCTGATATTTAAAAGGCAAACTTACACAAAGCATTTTTTACTCTGTTGATAATGATCTTAAAATCAAAGCTTTTAGTGATTCAGATTGGGCTAACTGCACAGAAACTAGGAAATCTATTACTGGCTATTGTGTATTTCTTGGTAATTCACTGGTTTCCTGGAAATCAAAGAAACAAAACACAATCTCACGAAGTTCTTCTGAATCAAAATACAGTGCAATGGCATCTGTTGTAGCTGAAATAGAGTGGCTACTATACTTGCTGCAAGACTTGAAGATTCGACACAAAGATCCTGCTTTGTTGTTTTGCGACAATATTTCTGCCATTCACATAGCAAAGAACCCAGTCTTCCATGAACGAACCAAACACCTTGGCTGCCACTTTGTTCGAAATAAAGTTCAAGAAGGAATCATACATTTAATGTCTGTTACATGAAGCAATCAAATGACAGATTTTCTCACAAAGGCCTTGCATAATTTTGATTTCAGTACACAAATAGATAGGTTTAATTTGTTGTCAATCTGAAACCATGTTCAAATTGGGGGATATTAGAACTTTATATGTTTATTCAGTACTAAAATGTAAAATTCTACTAGCTGATAGAATTTTTTTTTTCAATCAAAACAGCATTCATTTCACTCAAATACCAAAATCTTAGATTGTAACATCTCACAAAAGCAGAAAACTAGAAGAAATCTGAAATCACTACTTAGTTGCTGTTCTTGTTCTTGTTGGCTCTGTTGACTACATCATCAGGAACAAGCTTAGGTACTAAAGTGTAATTAGTCTTTAATCAGTTAGAGTTCGTTTTTCAGCTTTACATCTTTATATAATTTGGGGATTTAGGTATTCAGAACCATCTTTTAAGCTTCCTCTGTAAAATCCTCTCTTGTAAATTCATTCTACAATCAATGAAATCTCTTGTGTTCTTCAATCATTTTTTATTGATTTGATTCCGTAAGACCTAAAAATTGGATCGGTCTTCAGCTGGAAGCGAGCCCTTTGCATGTATAATTGAAAATAGGAAAGAGAAACATGAAAACTACATAGGTACTTGTAATAAAATAATCTTAAATTAAAAAAGGGGGAAATATTGATAGGAAATTTGTAGAAATTAATAGTTATAATAATATATCTTCAAAAAGCTTTTTTTATTTAATTCCTTGGGTTTTACAAGCACAAGTGGAACATAAGAAAATAACATCCACTAATCAGTAACCACTAAGACTATAGTCTTTTTTTTTTTTTACCCACCGGAAAAAGGTCATTTCAATACCAACATTTGTTTTGCCTATTTAAAAGGCAGAAGGCAGAGCATTATTGGTGTTGCTACCTCCAGGAGGCTACTGGGCGTTCAACATAGTATTTAACTGGCGAACAAATCTTTGCATAGCCAGTTTCGGTAAAGAAAGAGTAACTAGAAAGTACGCATTGTACTTAACAAGTTACTCTTTTTGAGTATCGTATTTTATTTTATAAAAGAGAAGCGAGAGTTTTATAAGCAAACGAGGAACCCAACTTAGTTGGGAAACTCGTCCCGAAATTTTCTCTCGTCTCAACCTTTTAGCTCTCGGTTAGACACATCGTCTTGCCGTGGGTTTTTCAAAAAAGAAAGTAGAAATCAATCATCACCTTTCTTATTTCTATGCGCTATTAGAAAACTCGCCACATTACCTTTGGCAGGTCCAGTATAAAGTGCCGGACCACATATAAGATTGACAAGATCAAACCTGAGTTGTGCAGTACCCGATGCAAGGACTGATCGTGCCATTGAAACAAAAGTTATATAGGTACTTGTAATAAAAAAAATCTGCAGGATCTTAGCATGTATAATTGAAAGGGTGACTCAGAAACATAAAAACTATATAGGTACTTGTAATAAAAAAAATCTAAAATTAAAAACCGGAAATATTGATAGGAAATTTGTATGTATATATATATATTTGTGTGTTTATATATACACACACGCAAAAAGCTTATTTTATGTTAATTACTTGAGTTTTATATGCACAAGTGGTACATTAAAAAATAACATCCACTAATTAGTAACACTTAGACTATGGACTTTTACTTTACCCACCGGAAAAAAGTCATTTCAATACCAATTTTTTTTTGCCTATTTATAAGGCTGAAGGCAGAGCATTATTGGTGTTACCTCCGGGAGGGTGCTGGCCGTTCAACATAGTATCTAACTCGCGGACAAATCTTTCCATAGCCAGTTTCGGTAAAGAAAGAGTAACTAGGATTCCATCATCACCATTCTTATTTCTATGCGCTATTTGAAAACTAGCCACATTACCTTTGGTGGGTCCAGTATAAAGTGCGGGACCCCATCCAAGATCGATAAGATGGAACCTGAGTTGTGCAGTCCCCGATACAAGGAAGGATCGCACTATTGAATTCCGGGGCCTCCCCTTGATGACCATCAGATCAGCCAGTGAGTGCATATACTCTTCAGTCACCTTGGCCTTTGCTTTCCTTATCAATTCCACTGCATGCCCTATCGACTTTTGGCAGAGATCCCTTGCCTTGGCTTTAGCCACGGAATACGCGATGCAATTACCGTAGTACCCTCGAGGGATGGGAGGGTTAAAACTGCGACGAGCATTGACAACACATGCAATACGCATCTCTTCATCAGGGGTCGGTAGCAGTGCAATAGTGCGGCACCTCCACATGGATGCGGCTAATATTTCGTACCCAGTGCAAGGACCAAGATGAGGGGGAGCAAATCTTCTGAGTGACGAAACTTCACGGTTCCCGAAAAAGAAGGATCGATGGTTGTAATTTTCAGCAGGATGAATTTCCTCCTCAGTTTCAACAACATCGGGATACTCCTCGTGAACACATGTTATAGAAGGAGGATCGCGTGCATTGAGAAGGTGCCTGTCCCATATTGGGGGGATTTTCGGGATGCATGCTCCACGTGCCATCTCACCAACGGTTGACCAGAATTGAAAGATACCCGCCGCATCACTCATCGTGTGGTTGTAACAAACGCCGATGATGATTCCTCCACACCTCACACGTGTCGCCTATAGTTCAACAATTCAATTTAAATTAAGTTCAATGAATAAACAACCATCTCAATGAAAATCTTAGTAACTGAAAAAATAACAATTCTGTAAACAAAACTAGCAAATCTTCTATGCAATCTCCAGTATATTATCTACTATAATAGTTCGAAACAGAGATAGTAAAGATTCAGTTTCATTTTCAAAGCATGCTATGTTCCACAATTTCAATTCAATATGCTTCAAGAGATTGAAAGACGAAAACACTACAAAATTGATTGAAATTCAGAAACGCTACAAAAGAACTCAAATCTTAATAACTGACGATATAATAATTACGTACACAAAACTAGCAAATGTTCTATGCAATCTCCAGCAAATTATCTGCTATAATAGTTCGAAACTGAGATAGTAAAGGTTCACTTTCAGTAAATTATCTGCTATGACCACAATTTTATTGTTGTTTCCATATAGAAATACAGAAACACTACAACAATATCAAATCATAGACCCAACATGGGCATAACCCAATCAGGAATTAATTACATATAAAAAAAACTACCTGAATAAGCATCAAAGGGGAATTAAGAATCCCACTAGAGCCAGGTAAATCAAAGAGCAGCTCATCCAAGCAAGGAAACGGAGGTCCAATCAATTCTCCAAACTCTTCAATTCTAACATCGGCAGAAGCCTCAACAAATAAGATACCCTCGCCGGTACATTCCACAACCAGTTTCCTGTCAGGCCATTCCCTGATCCGGCCAGCGAAGGGATAGTAAAACACTAGCGTCTGAGAAAGAGACTGTTTGAGAACCCTAATTGGATCAGTTGTCTGCATGGAAGGATGAAAGCCATACAAGGAAATAAGCGGAATATGAAAGCGAAGACCTTGTTGATCGTCGATGTCCGATAAAGATTTGAATTGGTGAGGAGTTGGCCTGGCCGGGATAATTAGCTCCGGTTGTTTCCTGTACACTTTGAAAACCAGAGGCTCTGCCATGGGAGATAGCTATTATAATTGGTGCTTTAATGCGTTTATTGTGTAGTGAACAAACTATGGTATAAACTTTAGTCTCAATTAATATACTTGCAGCAAAAACAACTGTTTCTGCTTTAATGCATAACAGCCATGCATCCATTTGTTACCCGTTCTTGTAATTGGTCTTTAATTTCTAATTAATATATTATTTTCTTCAGAAAATAAAAAATTTCGAGCCATGTGGTGGTATGATAAATAATTTTGCCTATTTAGTAACATTTATTTGGTTCTTGTGTAATATTATGTAATATTATATGTTACTTTTTTCCCTTTCAGAACATATTATGTGCAACAGTCGTAGATTTTATCTTAGAATGTTCAAAAAATCAACAATTTACAAAATACAACGATTAAATAGATAACGAATGCATAACATGAGAATAAAAAAGGTAACAGATTATATGATACAATAATCACATGAGTAATGTGCATATCCGATGGATGAAATTAGCAAACAAAATTTATACAAAAGGCCCAAAAAGTCCTTTTACCCATTAACTTTTTGATCCATGTAAGGTAGAAATTTTTTGGAAATTTGAATACAATTGAAGATATATATTATCATAATTAATATTTATTCAAACGAAGGTATTTAAAGTAGTTTCTTAAGTTTTATACGTATTTTGTGAAGTCTTTGGCTTCGTACCATGTTTAGTGAAATTTCAAGACCGTGAATGGTGTCCGCTGCTTATGTCCATCAACCTACAAATAAAAATTTACCCATACTCTTAGGTGACGATGGTTCTAAAGGTTAAAAACTCCAATCTAGATCTATGAAAGATCTGTCTTATGCTCCAACCTGAAATCGAAACTAATTTTGTTGTTTAAACTAATTTTACTATGGTTTAAACAACAAAATCTAGGTTAAGGCCAAGAGATTTGAAACAAAAATGGCTCTACCTCTGTAGAGAAGAGAATTGGGCGCTTGCTTTCTCTTTGCCCTTTTTTATCACTTGGATGAACTGATTTACAAGATTTTCAGTATTCATACTCACTGTGAATTTCAGATTGGCACAGCATCCCATTAATAAAGTAACCATGAAAATGGCCGATTCTTATCCCTTTTCATTGTCATTTCATTTTTTTTTTTGTCTGATATTGTTACTCAATTATTGACATCTTTTTTTTATCAAAGTTGTGCACACTGAAACGGAAACGGAAACCGACACGGAAACGGGGAAACGCTCTTTCTAAAAAATATAGGTTCGGGAACTGTAGGGAAACATGTAAACAATAAAAATGTAGGGGTATATTTATAAATATAAAAAATATAATATTTCATACATATTATTTCATTCTTATATAAAATACTAAAATAACATATATTTTAAATTAAATTTATTGATTATAAAACAAATCTACTATGAATAATAACTATTTCAAAACCTTAAACAATAGTAAATAAGGTTATTGAAGTTGATAAAGTTTCGTGAAGTTTTAAAGTTGTCATCCTGATAATGTAAGTATATAAATTGGAATAAAACAAATTTTTTCTATTAAATATGGATATTATCATTACTTAATAATGAATTGGCATTTTAAAGTCTCAGTAGTTTGAATAAATTAGGAAGCTTAGTTTTAGAAATGAATCGAAATTGGGTCTTTCGATATAAAGAATTGCTGGGAAACGGTTTCCAGAATTCAAGGAAACGAGTTTCCAACTTATTTTATTTGCGGAAACGGCCCTGAAACTTCTCGTAGGGGTTTCTTAGGGTTTCCGTTTCCGAAACGGATAGGAAACGCGGAAACGGCATTTCACTGAAGTTTCCGTGCTTCATAGTGTAGTAGACAAAATTATGAGATATGTTTGCCCAGTTTACTTTTTCAATTAATTTATTTCTTTTACACTTTTGTACGTGCCTCTCTTGGTAGAGTAAAAAAATAAGAGAACAAGATTTTGTAAGGAGGGGAGATGTATTGTTGTGCTCAAAAGGTATACCTAGCAAGTGCATTAGGGTCAGATTGTAAAGTGACAAGAACAAGTGTTGTATACCATTAGGAGCAGTGTTAATTAGTTGAAGGTAATATCCTTGATAGACTGGTTCAGAAATGTCATCTTTAATTTAGAGATTGTAGTTTGTTGATTTAAACACAATACATAAAAACAAATAACTAAAAGTAATTTGTAAACAATAAGAAAAAAGCACAAGCTTCACCTACTACAAGCAGTATAAAGTTCTTCATTCAAGACATAAACAAACTTGATTACTCACAAAGATCGAAGGTCTCTTATCTAGATTTCTCCAAGTTTTCCCCTCGATTTCACTTGATTTCTAAGAATACTAATTTAAGTCTCTCCTAGATACTTGTTAAAGTAGTAAACTTGCATTAATTAGGTTTAGTTAAGCATTTAATTGAAATTGAAACCCTTGGCAAGATATACAATCCTCCCTCGATTCCTTGTAATATGTATGTGTTTATGATTCTAACTTTAATGAATCTCCCTTAAAAAAATAAGTATTTAAACACACAATCATTCAAAAGATACAAGTAAAGATTACATACACAACACTGAAGAAGATCTTCACAATGCCTACTTTACAGTAAGTTCAACTTGCAAGAGAACTACTCACCCATGATTGAGAAAATACGAATCGAAACTAAAGAACATAAAGAAATATAGGTTTACTGAAAGAATTAATGTATTCGATCTCCCCAATCTCCCTTCATAGTCGATAAATAAAGGTACAAATAACCACCGATTACTTGAAGATAAAATAGAAACGAATTAGGTAAAATAGAAACAATTCTAAACAATGTCAAACTCATAATTAAGAGATAACAACCCTATTTAGCATTACCCTAATGATAAATACTTATTTTATTGAAAAAAATCTAACTAATTCTTGACCTCTAAATATAATGGCCAGCTAGTATATAATTTGAATAAATTCATCCTTTTTCTCCTCTTCCCATGCACACATCAACTCTTAAAACTTCCCAATCAATTAGAATTCTTTTCCTTCTTATCCATAGGAAACAAATCAATCCACTAATTAAAGAGTATCATTCCTAGTAAAATTCCTTATTTCTCTTTTAATGCACATCCATTTAGGAATAATTGAGTGGTTAAAATTAGTTATTCTTCTTTCCTTTTTTTCAACTTTTCTGCATATTTTCCTGTTTTGACAGTCTATTGGGAAGACCTTCTTGATTTTGGCAAAAACCTAAAATAATGCCAAAAAGAGACTCAAAACTGATATATTACATAATAATTAAGCACATAAAAAAAGAAATTCTTCGTACAATTGCTACAACTAGTTTCACTCTAATCATCTGCTCCCAATCCTAGTTGCCACCGACATCATGGCAGCCACTTCATTGGCCTTCGATCAATCCATCATTACCACCGAAATAACCCTTCTCTCTTTCTACATCCATCGTTGCCTCAAACGGCCCTAGCTAAACCTAACCTGTTTACAGCCTCCTTTACCACGATTAGGTGCAACTATAACCAATCTACCGTCAACAAGATGCCTGCTAGCTGATCGATCATCGAGCCTATTGTGAGCATGAGATTTTGTACCAGCTCGCATGTTCGGTGATGATGGTTTTTTTCGGGATTAAATTCTTGAATCTCACAAAATTTCGATTATTTAGCGATCTTCCAATGGGAGTTTTCCTCGTTACCAGACAATATTTTGGAGCCTAAATAAACATTCAGGATCATAAAATTATTTAAAAACTTTAAAATAAATATTTTAAGTACTTGAATAAATAAAGCTTCGGAATAAATTAATTAATTAAACACTTTAAAGAGTTTAATCAATTAATTAATAAAAATAATAAAAAAATATATATAAACAAAAAAATAAAAGGGAAAATAAAAATATATGTCCCGCCTGAAGCCGGCTTTGCCAGCATGGACCTCGTGATGGGAAAGCTAGCCCTAGCTTCGCCAACCAGCCTTCGCCGGCGAAGCCGATGAACTCAGCCAAATCCGGAATTTTTCCCCTATAATTGGGGGAAATTTTTAGTGTACAAGGATCGAATTTTTTTAGCAAAAATAAGACAAAATCGCTCTGGCTTTTTAAAAATGATTTTTGTTTTCTTCTTTTTAGAATTTCTTTTCAATTATTTTCAGACTTAAAAATGAATTTTGGTCTTGAATTGAATTATTTTTAAAATTGAATTTTATAATTACAACTAAAAACAAACGAGAAATGCTCACGGAGATCTAGCGGATTCGTCGAAGTAGATTCGCGCCCAAAAGGTAAGCCTCTGAGTTCTTAGAGTTGTTTCTTCTCTTGACTTCTTTATTTTTCTTCAATTCTACATGTTGACCTAGGATTTATTTTATGCCTTTTATTATTTAATTTCTATTTTATTAATTCTTTTAGTATATTTAATTGTTATTTTGCTTATTTTATTCCATCTTTTCTTTTTAATATATTTAATTATGGAGATCCTTAAATATTTATGTTATAATACCTCCACGAAGGAAATAAAAATTATTTCCAGTATACAGACCTTACATTTTTTTCCCTGCGATCATTTTCATTAATTAAAAATGAACAACATATTTATTTATAAAATGAATTATTTTTATCCTAAAATAAGAAATTTTAATATCTGATAATTTAATAAGTATGCACGTGCCTCGTCAGAATTAAATCGAACATATGTTTGAATATTTATGTTGTGTTATATCTCCTCTGCTAACTTTTGTGGATGCAGGTAGATTAGGTTAGATGTATGCGTATGATTTTATTTTCATTCGGGTATTGCAATTATTTTTTAAAGGAAATGTAATTAATAGATTAGGTGGGTGATTGTATTCCCTGAGGTTTTGTAATTTGTGATTTTATTTTCTCGCATTTATTTACCGCTTTATGTATGGATTTACTGCTTTTCGCATGTGCGTTAACCATACTTTATACACGAAAATGACTTAAACTCGAATATGCACAATTAAGAAACGCGATTTTCTAGTAGATGTAATTTAATGTGATCCAATAAGAAATAAGCAACTTATCCCGAACCCGAATCTCTATGTTTTAGTAGGCCGTCACCGTGACGTTAAGCTTCACAGGACTTTAATACTTGGAAGAGCTTATCCAGGTAGTGACTCTAAACTACGAGATAACGATTTCGGGTTTTGATAATCTAAATCGATTTTGTTTTCTCTTTAAACCTTTCACATCCCCGACTCGATACTTTATTTTCACAAAAACACCCTAGTGGACCGCGCCTCTCATCTTTGCGCACTCTCGGCCCATCGCTTCCGTGTCGTTCGCTCACAGTGGCGACTCCATTAGGGAATTTTCTTAAACTTCTTTTTTAAAAGGTTTTAGATCTTGGATAATTGCCTAAAATTATTGATCAAATTATTCTGTATTTTCTTAATTATGACATATTCATAATATCTCATTACAATAGAGGGGATTAGCCTACAAGTCTAAAGTATCCTATTACCGTGATACTTACTCTTGTACTCATCTTCCTCCCTGAGAAAAGATAGTTTTTGAGCGAGTGGAGCACTTGTTGCCATACCGCATGTACCACCCTTGTTAGAACCTATTTGAGGAGAGGCTTGGAGTGTATATTAGTGCCACAAGAACCTTCTACATCAGCAACCCAAAAGCAAACCTCATGTAGATAAGCCGTATGCACTTCCACAAGGTGTTACCTAACAAATGATCATGCATTATATTTCTCTTGCATGTGCTCTCCTTAGTATCCTTGTGGAAATAAGATAAACCAAACTTAGGGTAGAGACTAGCCAAAACTCCTACGCGTGGGAGTTGTATTGTTGAAATTTTGAACATTGCATGCTATGTGCTACATGTTAAAATCCTGTCAAATTTTCAGCTCTAGATTCTGTAACAATCCACAAAAATCAATCAAGCAATAATAATATGATTCTGTTGGGTATGCTTGTTAAAACCAAGATATTTAAATGATTCACAAGCAGAAAACACATCAACAATTCAAATAAAACCGCAACAATAATCAATTTATCAAAGATCTAAACAAAAATTAAAAAAGAAACATCAAACGAAACATACAAAAGCATAGAAAGCATAGCCCAACAATTATTCTCTCTCTTTCTATCTTTATCAAAGAAGAGACTGAAACCTAATTTTTTACAAACATGTAGTTGATTACAACCAAAAAATTAGAACATTCAGTATCATAATAAAAAAATAGACGAAACTTGAATAAATAGATAACACTAAAACAAAGAGAAATCACCACAAAAAGTACTTCAGCTTCCGTTAACATCCCGTAGGACACTGAGGAATGAAATCTAAGAAGAAATCGCAATATAAGAAAATATGAAGTTACGACATAGTGTGAACTTTGATTTGAGAGAAATTGGGAAAGAAAAAAACTATCTTGAAAATAGTGAAGGAGAGAGAGGGTAAGATATACCACTTCTTTTTAGGTTTTTAATTTTCTTTTATATTTTTATTAACATTTAATTTTGTAAAATTAAAGGGTGCTAGATTTCTTACCGTTAAGTTTTGATTGTACATAGACATTATCGGCAACAGTTTAAATAAAGTGTCGCAAAGAAAAGTGTATTTAACATGCATTTGTATCTATTGCATCAGTTTTTGAACACTTTTTCAAATGCGATGCAACAGATCGATTTTGTCATAAAAATTACAACACTTCTTTGCAACCCAATCAATTTCTATTGCAATAGGCCATCAATGGCATAGTGATTCATCATGCATCGTATAAATGTGTCATGCTAACCACGAATCTTAGTGTAGACACTTGAACGCACACATTCATAATGAAAAATGGACATAGCATGTTTACATAATCATGATGCCAAATCAGTGTCACATACTTAGGATTAGTTAACACTCGAGATAGTGTTACCTTAGGATAACGTGAAACCAATTAGAATCATGAAACATCATTTACCCCTTTTAGCGTGATATCCAGTACACGATGTCCGACTCTTAGCCCATATAGGGCAAACATACCTTTATACCTAAATTTTTGCACGATGCCCACATGGCATCTGTGTGCATGGGATTTTACTCCCGACTTGTGAGTTCAATGATGACGTTGTAATATAATCCCTTGTTAGCTTTTTACATTTTGCAGGGTCGTGAAATCGTCTAGAAATCGCCTGCCTTGTTTCTTTGGGCCCCTTCTTCCTTAAAATTCCCAAGTTAAAAAGAAAAGCCCAGCCTGGCCATGCAATATCGTTAATGACATTATCACAATGTCATTAACGATATTGTCTAATATCCTTAACGAAATTACCGCGGTAGCAGAACCAAAATTGTAATTTCTACACTGTTCAGCCAAAAAGCAAATCTTTGCCCCATGCTTGGATCTTATCTTTTGAAATACACCCGTCACATGTTATCTAAAGATGGTCAATCCAACATTTGTAGGGGATGGAGAAAAAATTGAAAAAAAAAGCAATAAGTTAGGTGTGGCCTAGGATCCTAATGGGACTTTTTGGATTGAAGGGGTCTTTCTCTTAAAGGAAGAGCAGAGTTCCAAAAAAGGAGGAGGGAGCTCACATTTTAGCAAAAAGGGGAGAAGAGAAGTAAGTGTTCTTTGAAGGTTTTTTTTTTGTTTTTAAGTGTTCGAAAGGCATTTTAAGTGTTTTGATAACTAAGTAATCATCTTTTAACTCCTTTTAACTTGTATTTCTGGAACATGAGTGTGTAAGTTCATGGATAGGGCATGAACTTGGGCTATCCTAGGTCATTTAGGTAAGTTTGAGGTTTAGTTCACTTGTTTCGAAAAGTGAGGAATATTGAGAGTTTAAGCAAACTTGAGGTTTAGAGTTCTTTTAAGACATTTTCTACTGAGTTCTAGCTCAATAGAACTTGGTTTAAGTGTCTACAACAAGCATTTTTACTCATTTAGAAGTTTTTTTAATCTTTAAGTCTGTTTTCGATAATTTTCTAAATTTTTAAATCTTTGAAAGTCTAAACTCGAGAGAAGAAGGATTTCTACTTCCTTTCTTTCTCTTGTCGAGACTCACATTCAAGGAGTTTTAACTCTCTTCACAAAAGAGTAGCACTTACTCTTCATTTTTTGACAAAATCGTGAACTAAACCAAAGAAATGAGGATGACTTTCGAGGAATTTTCATGGATCGAGCGAAGTGGATTCATGGCAATGGGGTAAGCCTTTGAGTTCCTAGAGTCATGTCTCACTTGTTTGTATTATATGTTTATGCACGCTAGTTGAAGTTGTAAAAATTGTAAAAAGAAGAAACTGCCAATGTTCTGCTCTGTAATGTCATTAACGACATTACGATGCCGTTAATGGCATTGCAATATCGTTAACGACATCACTAATGTTGTTAATGACATCAGTTTCCAGGAAGAACACAAGCAGAATGTTCGTAAAGTTTCCAGATTTTTATTTATGTTCAAGAGGGTTAGTGGTGATCATTCAAGCCTGAAACCTGAGTTTTTAAGTAATATAATGCATATGTGTGAAAATTTTACGAACCTGAGATTGTCCCGAAGGGAGTTGGGACGGTTGGAGTTGATTTCCCTTCACTAGGATTTTATTTTATAGACTTTAATGATTTCCTCTTTGGAATGATTTCAATAATGCCATGATTTACGTTTTTTAACCTAGATTTATTTTTCGTCAATGTTATCATGAAGTGTGATAGGAAACCCCGATGAAGGGAACCGAAGTTCCCGGATAACCGACCCGATAAACATTCACATGTGGCATTTTCACTAAAAAATGATTAAACAACTTATGTGTATAAAATGAATCCTTTTTACGGAAAAGAAATTTCAAACCCTTCGATGTTTTAAATTAGACCACTCGGGGTCTCACAAAAATCAAAACAAACAAACTTGCAACTACTTGTGATGTACCGTATTTATGCTAACCTTTGTGGATGCAGGTAGTTTAGGATAGATGTATGCTAGGATTTAATTTCCTTCGGGTATCGCTTTTCGTTTCGAAATCAAATGTAACATTTGTTAGATATCGATGTATTTTAGGTGATTGTATCCCTTACACTTCGATGTATGTAGGCGATTTGTAAAACCTCCAACCCAATGATGTAATTAATCCCCCATAGAATAGGCGCATTTAAATTTCCTACATGTTTACTTTCCACAATTTACTTACCGTATAATGCATGTGTGATAAACTATGACATAAACCGAAAATATCTAGTTTAGTTCGAATATTATAAATGTGGTTTCTATCAAGTATAATTTAACTCAAATGACAACGAAATAGGTAACTCATCTGAACCTGAATTTCTGTTTTATGGTATGGATTAGGCAAACAGATCTAAGATGCACCAAATTTTCTCGGAAGAGCTGATCTGGGTGGCGACTCTGTAACATAGACTAGAGATTTAGGTCTTGGGTCTTTAAGCTTGAAAATCACTTTTAAGCAACTCATTTCCAATGTTTTCTAGAATCAACCTCGAAACTCTCTTTTTTTGAAAAACCCCACGCCCCATCTCATGGGGCCAACACCTTGCAGCGACCGCGCGGGTTGAACGTCGTCTGCTCACAGCATCCGATTCTTAGCCCACATGAGGAAATTACACATACCAAATAGCTGAAATGGGGCAAACACAAACCTAATCTATATCTTCCCCACATCACATGATATCCATGTTTTTGGTTCGTAAACTGGTAAATAACAACAGTAGAGGGGGGTGAATGCGTAAACTGGGTTACTTTTTAGACCTTTTTCAATTAAAGTTAACTTATTATGGTTTTTATATGCGTGCTGAGTATGTGTGCTGAGTGCGATATAAAAATGTATACACTACTCACCTTAACTAGCATAGTTTATCTTCAACCTTTAACTGAGTAAAGATTACTCAGTGCGAGTTGGATAACAAGCAAATAAACGATATGAGAGAGATGAATGAGCAAGAAGCTAATGAAGCTAATCGCTTAGAATTAGAACGATTACACCTGATATTTTATCTTGGTTCGACCCCTAGCCTACCTCTATTTTGGGTACCCTTCCCAAACTGACACTCAAGATTAATAAGATATAGCAAACCGATTTCAACTTATTATACGTTGAATCCTTACAAGGTTAATCCTATGAGTGATTCTCTCTATTACAAACTAAAAAATCTATTGATTGTTTATAGATTGCTTGCTTGATGAATTTCTTGAAAGTAGAGAAGATTTTCACAAGGTTTTACTCTTAGGAAATTCAAGGTGATTCACCCAGTTTGAACATCTACTTCAATCTTCTATTTGTACTATAAATCTCTAAAAAGTAGCCATTGCAAACTTTGAGGATATCGCAGATCTTCAATTTCTCATTTCAATTAATCTTTTGAATCTTCCCATTGGAGATAGATTTCAGGACTTTTAGAAATAGGAATTGAACATTGTGGTGCGATTTGTTTCCATTTCCAAATTCTCGTTTTTCTTCAAGCAATCTAGATCTTTGAGAGATTTTAACTTCAAGCAATGTGGCATCTTTCTGTTGGATGACTTTGATAAAGTTATGAGATGTGCGCGGAGATCTTTGATACGTAACATAATTCACGGGATCATTCCTTATTCTCTGGTTTAAATAAGGAGTCTCTAACACTTTGTACTCCCACATTTAATGCTGTGAGGACCATAAGAATCTTTCTTAATTTTTGTGCCTTTTTCTCCTGAAATGTAACAAAGGAATATCATGTTCCCTCATAGACGTGGTTAGTAGCATACGTATCATGATAATTATCAACGTCGCAAAAACAATTACTTTTGGATAAGTAATATTGTAACTCAACATGAGCTGAGTGATGATAACTTAAACTATATAGCACTCAGCACAAATTTGGCTTTTCCTACACTAAGTAAAAGTATTCTTAGTGTTCAATTAACTTTTACTATCCCATATTGATTACTATCACCATAACATTTGAGTACTGTGAGGTACTATTAACTTGGGATCTACAATCTCCCCCATTTTTGACAGATAACAAACTAAATGGTAGAAGAAGGTAATTGATCTAGTTTAGAGTTATCAGATTACCTGAAAGCAAAGTAAGAGCTTCCTTTCACTAAGTGACTTTCCTTGATCAACTTAAGCTCCCCCATACTGAGTGAGTCTTTTCTTCAAGCAACTCAGCTCCCCCATACTTAGAGGACTTCTTCTTTGATTTTGGATTTCATCTTACTTTGGCTTATCTTCAGTTTCTTGTATATTTCTTGCATAGATATGTTAGATATGTAGCATAAAATATACTTAGCTTCAAAAGTTAAGAAGATCCTAACTTGAGGTGAAAGACTTGTATTTTGTTAATATAAGGAACTTAGTCAGTACATAATATATGTCCTGAACTAAGATTACATTAAGTCCTATTACAAATTTTTCATTCAACTACTTAGACCTAGCCTAATGCTTAAGAGCTGAGGAAGAAGAAGATCCGTGCTGCTTCTGCTTGTCCTAATTTGCTCTTAATCTTTGTTGTGGATCCCTGTGCATTGGAAGAGATCCCTTGAGCTGATTTACAATTCTGACAGCATCTTCAGCTACTTTCTCCCCCATTGCTATATGGCCTTGAACAATTTGATCTAGGTAGACATTAAAGGTGTCGAGAATAGCTTGGAAGCATTCTTGCTGGCCTATGATTGCGGGGGAAATCTCTTACTCAAGTTGTTCCTTGGCCTTAGCTGAAAGAAAGTCTTGATCGTTCAACTCACTCAGTAGTAGATGATGACACCTTGAGAGATGGGAAATCTGATCAAAACCTTGACTAGTGAATTGTTGAAAGAACTATAATAAGCCTCGGAAATCCATTGCTGTTAGTGCAATCTTCAGCCTTGATTTAATGTCATAGATTTTTGGCCAGATAGAGGCCACATTTTTAGAAGTGAATTCTAGATAACTCACATATCTGAGTGAGGAAAGATATATCAGCCATTTCTGGCATTCTATTGGATTTAGGTGCTTCATTGGTTGTAAAATTTACCTTAGCATCCTGATCACTTACATTTCCCTACTGAACGTAATTCTCAATATTGGGAACTTTCCTAACCAGATGGGTTAAGGGGGTACTGGATGGGTTTGAAGAAGTGGTAGGTGTATTTACAGAAGAAGGGATTGGTTTGAGAGGAAAGGAAGGTACAATGGCTTGAGAATGAAATGTTGGGAGTGTATAGGATATGAGGTTGGAGTGTTATGTATTGGAGAGGGAAAGGGATCTTGATTGTCAAAGGGTGAAGAGATATAGATGATAGGTGATTTCATAGATGAGGAGGTGGAAGAGGGAGAAGAAGAAGAAGAAACATATATTTTCTGTGTGTCAGGATCTATAGGAGTAGATCTTGAGGGGTTGACAGAATTTATAGGTGAAGGATTTATAAAAGAAGGAGAAGGGGTAGGAATTTTATTTACCTCTGGGTTAGTCGTTTGATCCAAGGATGGATCACCTGAGGTTGCTCAAGCTGAGAAGCAGATTCCTCAATAGGAGTGAAACTAGGTGTGGGGATGCTAGGTTCCTAAGGATCAAATTCCTTAGCAATGGGATTGATGGAGTCCCCAACACCTTCCTTGCTTCTCACTATCTTCACATTTCTAGGCAGAGGCCTTGTGGTGGAGGAGCGATTACCCTGAGTGCCCTTCATCGTGGCAAATAATCCTTCCAAGTTCTCAACTGCATCGGACACATCCTGGTCCTCTACCTTGTATTTCTTGGCCTCGTCCTGCACCTCAGCAGAGTCTAAGACTAACAATTTGTGCTTTCTTTGGTGTAAGGATTCACTAACCTCCACTTCATACTCTTTCTCCTTAGCTAGCTCAGCTTCCATTTTTGCCTCTACTTCTCTTTGAACACGGATTTTTGCAATCATTCTCCTTCGTTGGTGCTGAGCAAGAGCTTCATTGGACTTGGCTGGACTCTTCTCCATGGCCTTAGAGGAATCATCCTTCTGTGCTGAGGAGGAGGTGGTAGAAATCTTCTCAAAGATGGTTGAGATAGGAGCATTGTCAGAGCTGGATTTATCTCCGAATTCCACCACAAAAAGATCTTCCTGCTCCTTGCTGATGTCCACAGGTAATACTGTTGGTATGCACTTCTGCTTTCACTTTGTTGTGCCTTGGCGTACCTAGCATGCAGCTGACTGTAGGTTAACTTGCTGAAGTGATACATCTCCAACTTCTTCTTCATTGGCAGATTGATCTACCGAACTCCCCTAAAAACTCACCCAAGTTAACTTTCACTGCTCTCATTATATCAGATATGAGGTAACCATAGTGATAGACGGTAGTCACTTTGGTCAGGTGATGAAGTATCAACACTGGCCAATTAAGTTTCTTACCCTCTACTATATGGTAGACCACACACCTTTCGAAATAGGTCAAGCTAGTAGTCAATGATCCAGTCTTTGGCAACAACAGCTTCGCTACTAGCTCATGACACATCCTGGCTTCCCAAGACATCCCGCTGGTAGCAATCTCCCCAGACACATAATTTACGGGGAGTTCCCAATCTTCAAGAACAAGAATAGCATCTTCATCACTAGACCGTCGGAGTTGAGTACCTGAATTGGGCATGTTGAGAATGCTCCCAATGAGCTTGGTACAAATCAATGTTGTCTTGCCTATGCACTCCATCAACAAGATATCATTGAAGCCTTCAATTGTGTATAAATGAGTGTAGAAGGCTCTCATGAGTCCTGTTACTGCTGGACCCTCCATCTTTCGAAAAGCACTGAGTCGCTGTTGTTTGATAACACTATGCATCGTCTTGTTCAGAAGAAAACCTTCATAATCAACCTCATAGACTGGTCAAAAGTCTAGGTTGTCTTCCCAAGCAATTTTGGCGATATGGATTCCCACCTTTAAAGTAATTCTCTCCGTCTTTCCTTGATTATCCACCACAATCCTCATCACAGTGGTGCTCTTGAGTCTGTAAGTGGTTTCAATTCTTGCCATTTGAGTTTTGAAGTTAGAGAAAATGAGAGAACTTGAGGGAATGAGAATTAGGGTTTGAATGCTCTAAAGGATATGAAATCACCAAAATAAGTAATCTTCCTTCTCTCAACTAATCATCTTATATAGGCAAAAACCCATTTTTAGGGGGTACATGTCATAATCTTAGCTTAAGACGGATAATTAATGCTGAGATTAACATCTAATGAATCACCTCAGTAAAATAGTGAGTTTAGACATTGACTGTTCCAATTCCATTCCTCGTCATTTGAGAACATAGTGATTTGAAATTTTAGCCGTGAACAGGAACTTATGCCATTACTTAAAAACTTTGATGGCGTTGACCACGTGTCCTCTCATACTTGATTTTCAATACTTAGCCAAAATTCTGATTGATTCTATCTTCTTCATCACTGTGGATTACTCATACCGATCAATTCCCTTAGCGTACTGAATTGTTACTTTGGTAAAGGTTTGGTTAAGATGTCTGCACGCTGCTTATCTAATGGAACATATTAAGCTATACATCTCCTCGTCGTACATGATCTCTAATGAAGTGATGCCTAATGTTAACATGATTCATTCTTCTTTGCTGGACTAGATTTTTAGATAAATCCATTGCACTCTTGTTATCACACATGACTTCGAGATAATTTGACTTAATTCTATAGTCTTCCAAATTGTTGTTTATCCAAAGGAGTTGAGCTACGCAACTTCCTGCTACCATATACTCAGCGTAACTGACTTTTACTTCTTGTTGTACCAAGAGACAAGACATTCTCCAAGGAAGTAGCATCCTCATGTTATACTTTTCTTATCCAGCTTATCCCTTCCATAGTCTACACTTGTAAATCCCCTAGGAGTGAAATCTGAACTATTGGGTTACCATAGACCTACTTTAATTGACCCTTGCAAGAACCTAAGAATCCTCTTCATAGCTACTAGATGAGATTCTCTAGGTTCAGCTTGGCAGCGAGCATAGTAGCATTCAGCATACTGTATGTCTTGTCTGCTGGCTGTTAGGTAAAGCAGAGAACAATTGATTCCTCTGTAGAGTTTACTGTCTACTAAATTTCCATCCTCATCTTTACTTAAAATTGTGTCTGTGGCTATGGGAGTGGACATAGACTTTGAGTTTACCATGTCAAATTTCTTTAGAACTTCTTTTGCCTATTTAGATTGGTTTATGAAAATGCCATCTTCTGTTTGTTTGATTTTAAGACCTAGAAAGAAGTTCAATTCTCCCATCATAAACATTTCTAACTCACTCTTCATCTGCTTGCTAAATTCATTGCACATCATTTCATCAGTTACTCCAAATATAATATCATTAACGTATATCTTGACTAATAACACATCTTATTTTCTTCGCCTGATAAATAGAGTCGTATATGCTTTTCCTCTTTCATAGCCTTTGCTAATTAAGAAATTAGTCAGCCTCTCATACCATGCTCTTGGAGCCTGCTTCAATCCGTAGAGGGCTTTCTTTAGTTTGAAAACGTGCTCTGGATTTTTCGCATCTTCAAATCCTGGAGGTTGGCTAACATATACTTCTTCTTGAATGAATCAATTTAAGAAAGGGCTTTTAACATCCATTTGAAATAGTTTGAAATTCATATGGGATGTAAAAGCATAAAGGATTTGAATAGCTTTTAGTCTGGCTACTAGAGCATAGGTTTCATCATAGTCAATGCCTTCCTGCTGATTGTAACCTTGAGAGATAAGTCTGGCCTTAATCCTGACAATAGTGCCATCTTCATCAAGCTTGTTCTTAAAGACCCATTTAGTGCCAATTATTGATCTTCCTTTAGGCTTAAGAACTAGATCCTAGACATCATTTCGTTCAAACTGATCTAGTTCCTCTTGCATTGCAGTCATCCAATGGTCATCTCTTTCTGCATCTTCAAGCATCTTGGGTTCGATCAATGACAAGAATGTTGGATGACTCATCATACGCCTTAGTTGTCCTCTTGTCATTACTGGATGGTGAACATCATCGATTATACTGTTAAGCAGGTGGTTGCGATGGGCTCTAATCTCTCTTGGAAGACTCGGATCAGCTGCTAGAGGATTGACAATTAGATTCCGAGGAGGAGGTTGATCTTCGCCATCGTTAAAGTTGATTGAGAGATGTTCATCGTCATCCTTGGTTTCCTCAGCTGGGGGATCCTGAGCTGAGTTGGGTAGCTCATCTTGTGGCGTATTGAGTTGATTTAAGAACTGAGTGGCTCCCTCATCTTCTTCGTTTGGATGTCTTTCTGCAATATTAGTTTCATCGAAATCTACATGCATAGACTCTCTAATAGGCTGGTTTGCTTGATATATATCCTACTGTTAGTTGAGTATCCTAAAAAGAAACCTTCATCATACTTAGGATCAAACTTTCCTAATTACTCTTTTGTGTTAAGAATAAATCATCTACAGCCAAAAGGATATAAGATAACCAATCTTAGGCTTACGCCCTCGCCAAAGCTCATAGGGAGTTTTCTCAAGAGTTGGGTGAATTAAAACCCGATTCAAGATATAACATGTTGTGTTAACAACTTCTCTTCAAAAGTATTTTAGTAGATTATTATCACTCAACATGGATCAAGCCATTTCAACTATGGTCCTATTCTTCCTTTCTACAACCCCATTTTGTTGAGGAGTATAAGGAGAAGAGAAGTTGTGCTCAATGCCATGCGTTGAACAGAATTCTTCGAAACTAGAAATTCTCGAATTCACATCCAAGATCAATTCTAATTCTATGGATTTTAACTCCTAGTTCATTCATTATTCGATTACTGAGCTTGATAAAAGATTCATAAGTCTCATCTTTGCTACTCAACAAGACTACCCATGTGAATCTCGTGATGTCGTCTACAACTACTAGAGTGAATCTCTAACCACCCAAACTCATTGGTTGAATTGGGCTAAAGAGGTCTAGGTGTAGAAACTCTAATAGTCGCTTAGTTACTATGTGATTTATAGATCTAAATGATTTCTTAACTTGCTTACCAAGTTGACAAGCAAAGCAGAGATTGTCCTTTTCAAAACTAATGCTGGGTAACCCCACAACTAATTGCTTTTTAGCCAGTTTAGACAGAATGTTCATATTGATATGACCCAACCTTCTCTACCATAGCCACGCATTATCCTCCTTAGATACGCGACACACATTTTTAGTGGAGCCAGGGGATAAATCAACCATATAAACATTATTAGTTCTAGGAGCAAAGAGTATGGTTGAGTTAGTCTTACTATCAATTACTGAGCATCCTGCTGAGTCGAAAATAACCTTCCTGCCTTTGTCGTAGAGCTGGGCTACACTGAGCAAGTTGAACTTTAGTCCTTTGACTAGAGATCCCTCTTCGATTGAGAGAGAGACATCAACAGTGCCGTAACCTACAATCTTACCTTTTTGGTTGTCTCCAAAACTGACACTTCCATTTCTCTTACGTTCCAATGAGATGAATTGGCTTTTGACAAGTGTATAATTACACTTATTATCATTATAATTTTATACACTAAACAATATATTTTAAGTCATTTTTATACTTCATATAAAAGATTTCACGTGGTATTTAGTTGTTTTTTGTGCAAATGTAGATACTAGGTAAATCTTGGGAGTAAAATGATCAAAAGTGGAATCCTATGAAAAAAGAGTGAAAAAGGTGCAAAAAGATGGGTGGAACTTAAAGATTTGGCTTAGGATCGAAGTTGTCAAAGATCGGTGAAGTTGCAAGGAGAATTTTGAAGAAAAATGTAATTCACGGTTGCGACTTGTTCTTTGTCAGAATAGAATTCTGCCAATTAAAGATTCATAGTCACGACATGTATATCGCGGTCGTGACTTGGATGGTTTTCTGGTTTTATCTTCTTAACTACCAACTGCCAGATAAGCATGATCAACCACCATCAACTACCAATGAAAGACACTTATCAGAAAGTCAACCAATCATGAAAAGGTGCCTATCCATTGTGGATTAAATTAATGCTTCTCAACCAATCACAATGAAGAGATGCAATCTTTCACCAATGGATGTGACTCTTCGTTTGGATAGACGCAACCCTTTGAACTCTATAAATAGGGCTCTAAACCTGACAATTTCGTGACACACCAAAGAGGAGAGCATTAGAGTGCAATTATAGGGTTACATATAGTGTGTGTAGAGTTAGAGAATTTGCTACATTCATAAGTGTTAGCGAGAAAATGTTTAAGTGATTCGAATCCTTATTTTGATCACTAGATTTGTCCATATTATTGAACGATTGTTGTATAAGTGTACTTGCAAATCACTTATCAATAAAAGTTTTCATTTTTCAATATTCGTTTATTCGATATTCGAAAAGAATAGCACCTAGCTGAGGTTCTGTACGGGCCAAGACCGAATTCAAAGCAGAAGCAGGAATTGCGGGAATTGACGACTCCCATTAAAGAGTGGATACGGTTTGATCAACTTTAGCTTTCACTTGCATACTTTACAGCTTTGCTTTGCTTTCTACTTATACTTTCTATTTTGAAATTTATGATATGTCTATGTGTCATAATGCGTATTTCATGTTAAGTCTTTTATATTAATCAAGTTATATGCGTTGGAGTTAATTTTAAGAGTAGTTTCGCGGTTAACAATACTGTGTATAATCACTAGATCTGTGATATAATGCTGTTTAGTGAGCAAACATTTTTGGAATGGTAACTTGCTAAATGTGCCTATGTGAGAGAGACCCGTACTAAGCATAGTATTGATGTTGCCCAGGTATATATAATTATCTTAATTCGTTTGTGCTAGGTTTAGAAAAGTCATTTCATGTGTTTCTCTGTGGTGAATAATTTAACATCTGAGTATTTAGAACTGAGCCTGTTAGATTAGTTTAGTGAATCATAACATCTTTGTTGAACTTGCATGCTTTCTCTATTATCCTTATATCGTATGGAAAATCTATATATTTAGATTCTCTAATCTTTCATACCTATATTTACTCATTTTTCATTCTAACCCTCCTTTACATTATTATATTTTATTTTCTTTATTTTATCTTCCTTGTCGATCTTTAAAGCTAGTCCTTCCTTGTGGGATCGATATCTTTTAAAACTACATTGCAATTGTATACTTGCAGTTATCATCATTTTACTATTTTGATAAAGGGTATTGACAACACCTATATTTTACACGAACAAGTTTTTAGCACCATTGATATACAGCTGAATCTTGTGAACAAACTATTAAACTTATCAGTAGAAAAGTGGCTAGCAACTTTCATCTCCTGTCATATGCCTTGAGCATCCGCTATCCAAATACCACATTTGAGAGTCATCAGTAGATCTAAGGCTCACTTGCAAAATAGTTAAGTTTTCTTAGGTACCCATGCTTTTGAGCTGGGTCCTCCTTTGTCAGCAATGCTTATGTTTGTCCAATCATATTGGTCATAATAACCATTTTTATGTCTACACATTACTTTGACATGTCCAGCTTTCCCACAAAAACCGCACACCTTTTCTGCCTTGGGCTGGCTCACTTTTATTTAGAGGAATTTTTCCTCTTTGAATTACGAGTTTGGTTATTCAGAATTTGATTATTAGCCAGAAGAGGAACCTCTTTCTTCTTCAATGCTGATATCTTAGCAATCAACTCATCTAATTTCTTAGTGAGCTTGCTAATAGCACATTCTTGATATTCAGCCTTTTCTTGAAGAAAGCGGATATCAAGCGATAAGGAAGAATTAGCATCTTCCAGATCGTCACTTCCCCCTCACTATCTCTTTGATGTTTTTCATCCATTTATTAGTCAATTTCATAACATCAAAGAGAGCCTAGGTGAATTCTTCAATTGACAAAGTAATTTTAGAATGTACCTCAATTTGATGGGCTTTTCCTTTATCATGCTCAGCTTCAAAGTTGATAGCGAAAAATTTCTACAAGAGGTAGATGTTGAGCCTTCACCTTAACTTTCGACAGCCATCAAGCAGAGATTGGCTGAATCAGTGGCTTCTTCATTAGAAGATGAAGATTCTTCTGAATCACTCCAAGTAGTAGCAAGAGCTTCGTTCTTCTTGGAGAATCTCTTCTTGAATCTGTCCTTCTTTGCCTTTGCACAGCTTGATTAGATGTAGCCTTTCTCTCCACACCCCAAGCACTTAATGTCGTTATTAAACTCTTTCCTTAGTCCTTCCTCAGCTCTACGTCGCTGCTGAGTTGACTTGATTTTATTGGGAAAATTCTTCTTGTTGTTGAACTTCCCATCTTCTTTATAAAGCGTTTGAAGCACCTTGTAAGAAGAGCCATTTCTTCATCAGAGTAGTAGTTGGTGGACTCATCATATGAGTTTGCTTTGAGAACAATGGCTTTAGTTTCCTTGCCCCGATTTCTCTTAGAGTCATCTGAGTACTTTCTCAACGACATCTCATGAGTCAGCAAGGTGCCTATCAGCTCATCATAGCTATAGGTCTTGAGGTCATGAGCTTCCTCAATTACGCTCTTCTTAGAATCCCACTCTACTTTGAGAATACGGAGAATTTTATTGACCAGCTCTTCCTCGCTGAACTCCTTTCCAAGTGTTTTTGATTCATTGACAATATTAATGAATCGAGTATTCATACTCTGAATAACTTCATTGGATAAGTAATATTGTAACTCAGCATGAGCTGATTGATGATAACTGATAAGTGTATAATTACACTTATTATCATAATAATTTTACACATTAAACACCATAGTTTAAGTCATTTTTATACTTCATATAAAAGATTTCACGTGGTATGTAGTTGTTTTTTTATGCAAATGCAGGTACTAGGTAAAATGTTGGAAGTAAAATGATTAAAGTTGGAAATCTATGAAAAAAGAGTGAAAAAGGTGCAAAACGATGCGTGGAACTTAAGGATTTGGCTTAGGATCGAAGCTGTCGAAGATCGGTAAAGTTACAAGAAGGATTTTGAAGAAAAACATAATTCATGGTCATGATAACCATTCACGGTCATGACTTAGTACTCTTCAGAACAGAAAGTTGCCAACCAAGTACTCACGGTCGTGACATGTACTTCGCGGTCGTGACTTTGATGGTTTTTTGGTTAACTCTTCTCAACTATTAACCGCCAGATAAAAACAATCAACCGCCACCAACTACCAAATGAAAAGACACCTTTTGGAAGCTAACCAATCATGAAAAGGTGCCTTTCCATTATGGACACAACTCTTCGTTTGGATAGACGCAACCCTTCATTCTCTATAAATAGGGCTCCAAACCTCACCAATTTCCTGGAATGGGTGGTAGAGAGAGTGAGAGTGGCATATATGGTGTTTAGATAGAGATAAAAATCATGTAGAGTTCGTTTCGTTCTAAGTTAGCGAGAAAATGTATAAGTGATTCGAACCTTATTTCTATCACTAGATTTCTCTCCAAATTCGAGCAATTATTGTATAAGTGTAATTGCAAATCACTTATCAATAAAAGTTTTCGTTCTTCAATATTCGTTTGTTCGATATTCACAAAGAAAAGCATCCTAGCGGAGGTTTTGTACGAGTCGAGACTGAATTCAAAGTAGTCGCAGAAATTGTTGGAATTGATGACTCCCATTAAAGAGTTGATACGGTTTGATCAACTTTAGCTCTCACTTGCATACCTTACAACTTTACTTTGCTTTCTACTTATACTTTCTATTTTGAAGTTATGATATGTTTATGTGTCATAATGTGTATTTCGTGTTGAGTCTTTTATATTAATCAAGTAATATGCTTTTGGGTTAACTTTAAGAGTAATTTCGAGGTTAACAAGATTGTGTGTAATCACTAAATCTATGATTATAACACTATTTAGTGAGCCAACATTTTTGGAATGGTAACTTACTAAATATGGCTATGTGAGAACGACCAGTACTAAGCATAGTAGTATTGTTATCAAGGTTTATATAATAATCTTAATTCGTTTGCACTAGATTTAAAAAAGTCATTTCATGTGTTTCTTTATGGTGAATATCTGAATATCTAGAACCGAATATGTTAAATTAGTCTAGCGTACGTAATATCTTTGTTGATTTTGCATGTTTTCTTTGCTATACTTGTTCGTAGGGATAATCTATACTGATTTCTTCTACTCTGATCTATATACATTTACCTACATTATATCCCATCCTACCCAATTAAAACAAAATCATTTATTTTATTTTCTTTTGTTCTGTTTCTCTTGTTGATCTTTAGAGCTGGTTCCTTCCCTGTGGGTTCGATATCTTTTAAAACTACATTGCAACTGTATACTTTTAGTTATCATCATTTTTCCATTTGATAAGTGGTATTGACAACTCCTATACTTTAAAACCAAAATCTTGCGAACAAGTTATTAAACTTATCAGTAGAAAAGAAGCGAACAATAACTTAAACTATATAGTACTCAGCACAGATTTGGCTTTTCCTACACTAAGTAAAAGTATTCTTAGTGTACAATTAACTTTTACTATCCCATATTGATTACTATCACCAAAACTTTTGAGTACTATGAGGTACTATTAACTTAGGTTCTACACAGTTGATATCCAAGCCCACATGGGGCAAACTCATTTTAGAAACTTTACCTTGCCAATATTCAAGGTGTACAACATACACGAACAATCCTCCTATAAGGGGCAATGATTCATGCATCACCACATACCTTTTAATAGTGATGACCACACCAGCATCCGAAACTCTTCCCTCATTGGGAAAAACAACCAAAACATCCATCTAATAGCTACATATAGTAGTTATTTTCATCCACTTCAAATTTTATGCGATTTCATTAAGGTATGTCACATTGCTTACCCGAAATCAATTGAACCTTTTCATCTCATGAGATCTGGTCACAGTACAAAATCTTGAAATATTGACCTATTACCACATGGGTAACTTGGTCACCTCATTTCATTTATAATACATCATTCCTGTTATGCTGTCACATGGACAGTGTATAGATCTCAAATCCACCCCTAGGGGGTTGGACTTTCATTTTCGTAGTTTATCACTTTATCTAATGACTAACCCTATTTTTTTTAAATGGATTGACAAACACACTATTTATTTCCCATCATGGCATATTAACCCCTTTGTGAATTCAACCATAATATTAACATTTCACGCATTTACCACACATCATTATAAAATGTGCATGACTTGATGATCTTCTTGTATACCTCAGCTAGGAAAAGACCTATTTACCAAAAGGCTTGGAAAAGGCCTACTCACTTCTTACTCCACATTTTTCTAATCACACCCACTCTAGAGGGGGTTCTATACATTGATTCCAGTGAAGACTCGAGTTTAGAATCAAGTTGACATACTCCGTTCAACTTCAATCAGACAGATAGTATGCCAAACTTACATGATGAGAATGTGGGAGATGAATAGACTATTATAACAAGGCAAAACCAAAAAGTACATCAAT
The DNA here is from genome assembly GCA_949673415.1 of Euphorbia schlechtendalii. Taxonomy (NCBI): domain Eukaryota; kingdom Viridiplantae; phylum Streptophyta; class Magnoliopsida; order Malpighiales; family Euphorbiaceae; genus Euphorbia; species Euphorbia schlechtendalii. Next base: position 3,180 of record CATIWQ010446601.1, on the reverse strand, counting down.
CATCTATGAGAGCCAAAATTGCAACAGCCCTAAACACCTTCGTGACCAGTGATTAGTTGGAGTCATTCATCAACCACCATGCTAGGCCTAGTTAGCCCAAGGAGAGGGCTAATGATGTTATGTACAATCCATATATAATCCTCAACATTGGTGGTTTAGCTAGACCCTCTGCTTCTCTTATAGTGTTCACGGTCTAAAACACTGCTACTCTTAACTTTTATCAGTTCGGGTGAGGACAAGTCAGTCGAAAGGTGCTCAATCTGGTTAAAATTGTGCAAGCACTTCTCAATCACAAGTTGGAAGTCAGTTCCTCAAGGGATAGCTTGCCTAGTCAGTATTTGTGATTAGGTTTATGGCAGTGACAGACATCAGGCCTCCTTCCAGCTACATCCTGTTCGTTTATGGTTTTTAGGGTGCATCTCAACCTTTGATTCGGAGTTGGAATGCACTGGTATCTTTACAATTTCAACCCACACCCTCTTAGATGTTTCAAGGCTAAGGGCAATATGGCCAGGGAAGTCAGTATGGTTTTTATCGAGGAATTAGACATAATGTTCTTGAACAACCTGGGATGGCAGAGTTGTGGTAGTAGTTCTTGGTCACCCATGACGGTCATCCTATATAAGGTCAGATGAATACGTTCCCTGCACAATCAGCAGTCAAGGTTGAATATACCTAGCCACCAAACTTCGTAATGTCGTAGTTCGAGAAGTATGTAGGCACTACAGACCCCTATGCACATCTGGCGCACTATCAAAATATGATGATGGCCCTGAAGGTAAATGATTGAATGACGGCCAAGTTCTTTATCATCACCCTTGGCAGTCCTATTTATTGAGTAGTATAGCCACCTTCCCATTGACATAGCCTATGATTGGAATCATCTCTCCGAAGCCATGATCAAGCATTACAGTTTCAACACCCTGATGATCATCATGATGTACAACCTGGAGGTAGTAAGGCATAAATAGCGTGAGAAATTTACGTCTTATTTTGAGTGCTGGATGGCTACATAAGTCTGGCTTTAGGCTATTTTGAGTTTGCTGGAGATGATAGTGAAACTACTAGATGGCACATTGCCATCTTACAGAAGCAAACTGGTGTGTCAAAGTCTTTTAATAGCTATTAGGAGGTAATTGTTAGGGTTGAGAAGATAGAGCGTTATGATGCTATGAAGGAAGCAATGGGGTAACCAGTCAGCAAGCCTTGGTACAAGAAAAATGAGTCTGACCCAGTGTAGTTTAAGACAAAGTAGCTTGCAGTTTAGTTGGTATAGGTAGAAAATATAGTTGTCGTACGAATGTCTAAGGAGGAATACCATGGCATTTCCCCCTCCATGGTCAATCTCGATTTTTTTCACCAAACTATTAGAGCTTAAGCAAAAGGAGAGCTTAAAGAAGTACACTCCTCCAAAACCCGAGGATAAAAACAATTTCTTCTCTTTATCATGTCACTGTGGGGCATTAAACAAATAACTATAAAGAGTTGTTAAAAGCTATCCAAAAGTTGATGGATGACAAGATCATTCACGAGCTAGCCCTGAAGCCTAGCATGAAGACAAACCCTTTACCTAACTTCCAAGTAAAGGTGGGAATGATCAGCTCTAGTATGTAGGAGAGAAGGGTGTTGAAATGCATAACTAAGAGCCCGAGGGAGTTTGTGATGGTTGTCGGGATAGGGATTGATCAGGGATATGTTTTGAAGATGTTAGAGGCTGAATCAAGTTGCCATGGTTTTGGAGGAGAAATTGAGTGCTTCGACTCGGAAGTTAACCTAGCTGGGATGTAGGTTTTTACCAGCAAGAAACCTACATCGTTTCACGTAGGGAGGATTTCATCGAAGGAAGCAACATCCAGCTAGAATCAGAAGGAAGAGTAAGTGATGGTGATTGGGCCAGGAATGGACCCATATGTAATGATGGATGCGCTTGAGGCACAATCTAGTAACTAGGAGGTTGTGCATCTAGAAGAAATGCCAAGTACCAACTTCAATTTCGCTTATATATTTGTTTTTTATGGGAATGATGAAAAGTGTATAATTACACTTATTATCATTATAATTTTACACATTAAACACTGTAGTTTTAGTCATTTTTATACTTCATATAAAAGATTTCACGTGGTATGTAGTTGTTTTTTATGCAAATGCAGATATTAGGTAAATCTTTGGAGTAAAATGAGATAAAATGTAATTCTATGAAAAAAGAGGTGAAAAAGGTGCAAAAAGATGTGTGTAACTTAAAGATTTAGCTTAGAATCAAAGCTGTCAAAGATAGGTGAAGTTACAAGGAGATTTCTGAAGAAAACTCAATTCATAGTCACGACAACACTTCATGGTCATGACCTGTTCACTTCAGAAATAGAAGTATGCCAATCAAAGGTTCATGGTCGCGAATCACATATCGCGGTTGCGACATAGACGATTTTCTGGTATTGTCTTCCTAACTACCAACCGCCAGATAAGCATGATCAACCGCCATCAACCACCATCAACTTCCAACAAAAAGACACTTATCAGGAGTCAACCAATCATGAAAAGGTGCCTATCCATTGTGGATTGAATCAAAACCTCTCAACCAATCACATTAAAGAGATGCAATCTTTCACCCATTGATGTGACTCTTCGGATAGATGCAACCCTTCAAACTCTATAAATAGGGCTCCAATCCTCTTCAATTTCGTGTGTGTGGGTGGATTCAAGTGCATCAGCAGTGCATTGGATTAGAGTGCGAAAAGTTATAGAGAGATATAGTGTGTGTATAGTTAGATTCGCTACGTTCTTAAGTGCTAGCGAGAAAATGTTTACGTGATTCAAATCCTTGTTTCGATCACTAGATTTCTCTATATTCTAGAGCAATTGTTGTATAAGTGTACTTGCAAATCACTTATCAATAAAAGTTTTTGTTCTTCAATATTTGTTTGTTCGATATTCACAAAGAATAGCATCTTAGAGGAGGTTCTGTACGGGCCAAGACCGAATTCAAAGTAGACGCAGGAATTGCGGGAATTAACGACTCCCATTAAATAGTGGATACGGTTTGATCAACTTTAGCTTTCACTTGCATACCTTACAACTTTGCTTTGCTTTCTACTTATACTTTCTATTTCGAAGTTTATGATATATCTAAGTGTCATAATGCATATTTCGTGCTAAGTATTTTATGTTAATCAAGTTATATGC